>JACM01050821.1:0-44634 GCA_000787095.1 Periophthalmodon schlosseri | reverse complement strand
CTGGCTCCCGTTAGCTTTCAAGATCTACAACCGGAGGACGTGGTCATCAAAACTTAATGAGCTATTTAGTCCATGCTGTTTCCCCCACCGCTCTCTGCTGAGAAAACAAGCCAATACGAAGGGAGGAAAACCCCAGTGCGAAAGTATTTTGGTCCATGCGGCCTCCCATACGTGCTGAGAGAGATTGGCGGTGGAAAAAGGCCAGCGGATTTATCATGTATGTGCAGAAGTGGAGCTATTGTTTGGGAGATTGAGGGACATAGGTCACAGCCTTTGTACTGGCCTTTACAGCAAAGACGAAGCGGGGATGGTAACTAGTTTGTGTATGGGTGTGTGCGGGAGGGTATTTACAACACTGTGGGGACTAAAATCTGTACACGCGCTTGTAATCGGGACCTTACGGGGACAAAAATGTGTACACGCGCTTGTAATCGGGACCTTAAGGGGACAACAACATGGTTTAATGTTCAGATATGGGTTAAAATGGGTTAAGGTGCCTGTAAACCCGATTTCTTCCCGTGCAAAATGTTGTTTCAATACAGATATAATGTAAAGTAAAACATAAGGCCACTGTGTTCTGTCTGCGTATAATTCTAAAGCATTTTATTGTCCAATAATCAGGAAGTGCGCGTTAGCATGCTAGTTGTTAGCTTCACCATGATGGCAAAACTCTGCTCAGGTCTCTGAAAGTTGTGAAAAGCGCTTATAAACTCATTGTGGTGAGTAATTAGGATACTCAGAGTGCATAAGGTAAGCGAGGGATAACTTTCGACCGCTGCAAATCGTTTAAAATGAACTAGTTCGGTTTTTCACATTTTTAAGATTTTAAGGTTAGGCAAGTTGTGACTGCGGTTAAGGTTGTGATCAGTTTCCAGGAAATGAATGTAAATCAATGTAATGTGCCCAAAAAGGATGAAAACGTGTGTGTATCTGTGTGTGTCAAGATTTTGGTCATGTCCGCTCTTTGAGGACTTTGGAACTGCTAATTCAGAAAAATGCTAAATTTGGATGTTGGGACAGTTTCTAATTTGCACGCTTGGTTTCACAGCATACATTCTGGTCATTTATTATTTCTTGCGTTATTAGAAATGCAATAATATTAGCTTGACAATTAATATTTGACACTGTAGAAAAGTGAGTTTCAGAAAATAAGATTTGGGGGGTTGAATTTTTAACCATTTCAGTGATCAGTTGTATATATTTATTTCAATATATCACATTTGTCCATTTTGTGTTTTTATTTTATTTTGTAATTTTATTAAAGGGGAAAAAAATGGGGAAAATATAGATCCTCCACAAGACAGTACTTCAGTTTTTTCCCCAGTCAAGGCTAAAACTGTTGAAGATTGTTCAATCCCATTTTGGTAATGTGTCATTGGGCAAGACATCTGTAGGTGTAGAAATACTCAAGGTGAACTAACTCTGCTTGTCTCTGTTAAGATGCTATTGCTTTTTATTGAATGTTTTACAATTGAATTAAAGGTATCTACCTCAAAGCAGAAAGGTTACAGTTCAAATCTGCGAAGGGGTGACCTCGCACACAGTGAGACCGCATTTTTTCAAGATGTTTTTGAACAGTCGAACACCTGAAAAGAAATAAATGTAAGATAGATATGTTTAATGCCATACTGTGGGACATTTTAAGCAAAGCGATGACATCTCAATGGAGACAAGCAGGTGGCAAACCCTCCTCCATAAAAGTTACAGTTATAAATTTCTTTATCCAGTATTTAAAACTAGGGTTGGACTTTCATGCAAGTAGTTAATTGGAATGACAACAGATATAACAAATCAGTAACCAGTTGTTGGCTGGGATCCAGAATATACACACACAGTTCAGATGGGCGTGACTGACAGTTGGATTAACCAATCAGGGACACGCATGGTCCGTCCGTATCAAAACAAATATGTCTGCTTATGGACTTAATTAAACTCTGTTAATCTGAGGTAAGAGACATGTCATTTTATTCAAAATGGTGGGTGACCAATGAGCTCCTTTATTTCACACGAAATGTCACTGAAATAAACAAATGTGATTGGACGGCCGTGTTAGAGCCTGGCCCCAGTTGCGACCAAACTGATACAAAATACAGAGATGTCATTCTCAACAGGCAACTATCCATGAGTTTCAGAGTGATGAAAATCTAGCACTGTTGCCATAGCAATTTGAAAGAAAATATTATATCTTTTGAGTGGTGTAAAGTCCTCAAGATATCACTAATAAACAGCAAGCTGAAAGCCATGAGTAAGGCCACGGAGCAAATCAAATGTCAAAATGTACAACCATTTTTGTAACCAAATCTGTACATCCTGGTTAATAGTGTAACCTCTGATATTAACCACAGTTCTATGAGTTCTTCTGCTATCTCTATTTCAGTCATTAAAGAGAATTGCCCCGACTTCTCTTCCTCACCTGCCAGGTCACATATCACCCTTTGGAAAACCGACCACTTTGGGACCGAGGTTAATTCTTAATGATCTTTCCTGTTTCTCCGCGCGCTTGTATCCCACGCCATAAAGCCCCTCTACCCCCTCCAACCCCAGTGGCCTCATGGGAGTTAAGAATGGCCGTAACTTGGCGTGGCGTTTATGTGCTGTCCCCATAACGAGACCAGGGAGAGGAGAGAGGGGAGAGAGGGGTGACAGGAGAGCGGCGCATAGTGACATGTTGGTTGCAGGGATTGTTACCACTCAAGGCTATGGGGCTTTGGAGAAGAGAGGGGGCAGGGTAAATAAAAAGAAAGGATGAGACGCCGAAGAGCAAAGGTGTGCGTGGAATAGTAAAAAGTTTGTAGGAATTGCATTGGGGGAATTTGGAAAGAGATATTTTTAAAGTTTATCGGGGGAAATTTGTCAAATATTGCTCCATTGGGGCTTTCAAGAGTCAGTAGTTTAAAATTGTGAATGAATGTGAGCATGGACAGGTGTTGAGGTGTTTTTTGTAGGGATGGGCGATGTAACGGCTCCAATATCGGTATCGGTGATGATATTTGAGGGTTTTCCCCAATATTTTTTCCTAAGCTGCCTATGCTGACTTCTCTTTGTGTATCGTGACATTCCCAGTTTGTTCTAAGTCCATCACATTGGTCTTTTTGAACAGACTAGAGAGTCAAAATTGAAATATAACAGAAATTAGGCTAAAAATATGGGTAAGTTTACACAGCCATGTAAAAAAAAACAACTATTTTACATCCCAGATAAATACATTTTGTTAGGGTTAGGGTTTTTTACATCCCAGATAAATACATTTTGTCGAGAAGTTTCTGAATTTTACTATAACCTAAAGGTCCGGTGTGCAACTTTCACCTGCACGATTCCATGGAAACCGAAAGTTAAACCCGTACTTTGGAACATTCTCCGTGGAGATAGATAAGTTTGATGCCATACTGTGGAAGATTATAGCCAAAGGGACAACATTTCCATGGAAACAAGCAGGAGGAGGCCCTCTTCCAGGCCTGATAAGAGTCAGGTTTGTGGAGATGCAAGCCTACTCACAGTAAGGACATGTTTTTCAGTGTAATAAACACAACCAACATAAAAAAAACATGCAGGTATTTCTTGGCTAAAAAGTTACGTACTGTGGCTTTAACATACATTTTAGTAATGGCTCAAAAATTCATATTGGTTCTTTTGTATGCAGTGGTTTTCCTCATATGTCATATCTATTGCATTTTGATACATTTTAATTGGAGAAAAAATGACTTAAGTTACAAAAGGATTGCAAAAACTGATGGTTTGATCACCACCCTTGCGTACTGTTTTTACGTGTATCCTTTGGCAACACACTTCACCCAACTTTCCTGTATGAAATATGTTTTGTAGCCGGTAGTTCAGAGAGACCACAGAAAATCAATCTAATGTAGTTGTTTGTACAGTAGCAAAGCACTGTACTGTAATCTCCCAAGGTCCCATCCAACTGTCACTCAAACTGAGCCAGCCCAGGTCCAAGTTCGGACATTACTTTTCCGAGTCGTACCCAGCGGTGGACGTCTGCCGCCCCCGAGGAGAGCCAACCGGAGCGGAGCGAGACCAGAGCGGACCAGACTGGACTAATTGGTCAACCCCGTGTCGTAGTGTCAGCAACCTGCTCCTCTCCATCTGTCTGTCAGCTTTGAAGCCTTACCACCCCTCCCGAGGCTCCTTCTTCTCACAAAAAATCACCCAAATCCTTCTGCCTGGGAAAGAGAGAATGGTGCATGTGGGAATCAAAGGTGGAAAAAAGACGGAGAGATAGCGGGTGAGCTGTAGCTGCTGTATCAGAGCTAGTTAAGGGATCCATACTATGCAAAATATGGATCCAAAATACGGACTTTTTGGTGCTTTCTGCCATGTTATAACATTTTTGCCTCATGAGAAACATGCCTGAAGAGATTTTAAATGTCATCCATACATGTCTGAATAATCTAGTGATCTCTACCAGGCGCTATTCGAACCCTCCTTTTGGTTAGCAGTACGAATCTTTCCAACGCTCAGCCCACAATCCTAACGCACCCATGCTCCCGCACCGCAGTTTTTCACAAATATACAAAAGCAAGATACAAAACAATACACTACAACTTCACAAACCTGATGTGATATGCAGTAGTGTCGTTAGTGTAATGCGAGTGACTTAGCACAGCATAGGAGGAGTGACTTAGCACAGCGACCAACTTTGACGCTGGCAGCTGTTGTCGGTAGCCTTATTTACACTTACACTACGCGTCATTATTCAGAACAGTAAAAGGCTACGTACTTGTGTCTTTTTTAATTCAAAAATCATGAATTCATTGCTTACCATTAGCAACTGTTAGCATGTGAATTAGCAAGACTAGCCTGAAGAACGCATCAAATAATATAGGACTTTACCCATTTTACAGAACTTGTACATTGCAACTACGGTATATGGTTCTCAACAGATCAATTATAGTTGTTGTGTCCCTGGGCAAGACACTTCACCCGCCTTTCGCCTCTATCGTGGGACTGCTTTTAGTCCGTCTGTCAGTCAGCTCGGCGCCTACCCCACCCCCGGGGCTCCTTCTTCCCGCAAAAAACCTCCCAAATCCCCCTACCTGGGAAAAACAGAGCGTGCACTTGGGAAAAAGAGGAGGAGAGAAGGAGGGTAGGACAGGTGAACTTTAACTGCTGTTGGGATCAGAGCAAGTTTAGGAGATAATTAGTGTTGTAAAGCTAACTGGAGCTGTTATACCACAATATTAAATGCAAACAATATTAAATGCATTGCAGTTTACATACGTTATATTAAAGGTCCTATGCAAAATTGACTCACGTGAGATTTTAGCCATGTTATAATGCTGTTATCTCCTCAAAAACATACCTGGAGTTGTGTTTTGTTTCATTCACACAAGTTTGAGTAACCCTGGATTATTGGACTGTCTGCATCCCCAAAGCTCAAAATGCTCCGATCCTCAATTGAGCTGATTTTCTTTGCGATACACTAGAATAAAATAAGTTGCCTTTGTAGAAAAAAATATCTATTTTTGTTTTGTCTACAATATCTGCTGGAGAGTGAAGCAGTTTCAATGAAGATACAAGCTGTAGCTTCGAAATCTGAAAGTCCCGAGGCTGCAAATTATCCAAATGATTCCAGTGAAGGTGTATAGAGTTTAAAAACACAGGTTAGCGCTTCCTGTATCGCCACATTACATCACAAGGTGTAAGTATTTTCAATTTGAGAGAAGAACACAGCCTAAATATGCAGGGTTTATGTATTAAACGTGTGTGAATGGAACAAAACACACCTCCAGTTATGTTTGTGATGAGGAAACAATATTACAAATCAAAACATTGCGTAATATAGGCCCTTTAAGTCTGCCCATAGAACAATACACTTATCTTTGACCAGGTGCAGGCAAATTAGTTTTAACAAAATTATCATAAGTCTAACATCTTTCCCAGTAATTTATCTATTTTATTTTTTAGACAGCAGCTCAGTTGGTCGAGTCCACTGATCTGAAGGTTGGTGGTTCGAATCCCGCTCTCGACATAAACATCATTGGTACAACGGTCAGATCCACTGATCCACAGGTTGGCGGTGCGATTCCAGCTCTCACAGATGAATGCCGGCGTTGTGTCCTTGGGCAAGACACTTAATCCACCTCTCCCCCAGTGTCTGCGTACACTGGTGTATGAATGTGTGTGTGAATGGGTGAGTGGTTACCATTTACACGTTAATTTACAATCAGAATACAGAAGATATGTCTTGATTCTTGTGCTTAAAGCTCAACCACTGACTCATAATGGGAAATTAATACATACATGTGTGGGGACATATTTATAGCTTTTAGCATCGTAAAACTGTTCAAAATGTATTTCAGTTGAACTATGAACTGATATTTTTGAGATTTTTTGTCCCCTCAGTATTTATTAAAGGCACTGCATCTGATTTTTTACTGCCTTAAAGCATGTAAAACAGAACTAATTCATTTCAAAAAGTTTGCAATGGTCCAAAGTTATTCCTCACTTACCTTATGAATTTCGAACATCGTAATTATTCCCCGTGATGAGTTTCTAAGCACTTTTCACAATTTTCAGACACCAGAGCGGTGTTTTGCTGTCACAACAACTAGTACGCTAACAACGCATCATTGTTACATCCTGGTTCGGAGAGGATAAAAAAAAAAATGCTTTATCATTAGATGCAGACTCATTTCAATCCCAAGAGCTGCTTTTACAGTATATCTGTACTGGGGCAAAACAAAATGCATTGAATACTACATTCTTCTAAAGCAGTAACAGTAATACAGCCATATAGTTTGAACATGAGCCCAATAGTGTTCTCCAATCCCATTTCAATAAGCCCGAATGGTCCAATCTTTACACTCCACAAATTCTTCAATAATTACCCATTCCTTGTACATCTCCACCTCTCCTCCTCCCCTTTCCCCCTCCTCCCCGCACTCCTCGGCGGGCACATTTCATCGCTCACCTCTTCTCCTCTCTCCACAGGACTGGAGCAACATCCTCTGAATTATTGAGCACGGCCCGGGTCCCTTAGGTGGGCAGACGCAGCGTGGAAGTCCTCCGTCTCCGCCATCCTGACAAAGAGAAGAGCCCGCTTTGATGGAACATGCTGGGGTGCTTACCAACAATCCGTCATGCCGCCTACCCAATCCGGCGGCAGCCATATTGGATCCGGGCCAGTGGGATTTGAAGTGCCCCGGAATGCATGGAACGATCTGTGCCGCGATACAGATAAACTTTCATTCTCCTATTTGGGAAATTCAAATTGATTTCTGTCAAAAAATGTGTCAGGAAATGATTTGGGGAAGTGAGAAAATGGATTTTACATGCGCAGGTTGGAAGCCCATATAGTGCAGTGCTTCAGGCTAGATTTAGCTCGCAAAATAATAGAACGTTTTATTTGGAAATGTGGGTATTAAATAATGTGCGTTTCAAAACAGCCACTGGGTTGGAAATGACACTGTGTTGTCAAAATTGTCAAGTCAAAATACACTTTTTTTGGTTGATCCCCGAAGCCACTGATTCTTGTCTATTGCAAATCTGTTGTCAGCCTAAAATCATTTACATAGGCTCAATTACACTGAAAGGTATGATTTGGCCATTTTAAAAGCTAGATTTGCTTCTAGTCGCAAACATAAATAAATAAATATGGGTGTATGTATATAGTTTCAGAATATTGTAAATGTAATTGTTTTGGTGCCTTTAAGGAACCCATATTGAGCTTGTGTCTGCTCTATAGTTTTAATCTATGACACAACTTAAAAGAAAACAAATCCGCTGACTTCCGTGTTAGAAAGCTGCAGTGCCCAATGGGAGCTGACGTCGCCGTAAACGTCATCGCAACAAAGAGTCAGCACCTCCTATGGATTGCTGCCATGGATCTATTAAAATAGCTGGATAGGGTATCGTTAGCTTAGAGCTGTTGCAGGTTGGATTAATGGCTACTCATTGGTACTACAATGAAAAAATCCCTCCTGCCCGGAAAGGATTTTTCTCATAGAGCGCAATGTAATCACAAACTGCTCATGTTCAGCTGACAGGACACCTACAGCTTTCACAAAGGTCGAATTTTGTGGTGATTTTTACCCATTTTCAGATCACAAACTTTTTCTCAGCTCAAAATCCGTCTGTTGTCTTAAAAACTGCTTTTTAATCGTTAGCTTTGGCTACGCTCTGTGTCCGCTCTAGCTATGCTCAAGTGCTGATTGGTTGGAGCGGTCATGTGGTACGTCATGAACAAGCAGGTGAGCGATGCGAACGAGCCCAACTGTCATTAATGAGCCGCAGGTTTAGAACATGGTTCAGAAGCTCCTGGAAGCATAAAGATTATAATTTATAATTTATTTATTATTCCTTCGTGGCCGCTCCGCTCGCTCTCATCGCGCAAAGTCTCATGGCGGGTAGCTCAACTGCGCGTGGTCGATGGGCAGGGCAGGATTGGATGTACCTAGCTGCTAAAGGCTAAATTCGCGACATGCGCCATTGAGCACGGCCCATTGACTTCATGTTTAGGCCCCAGGGCTTGATAGCTGCACATAATGCTAGCAAGCAGCGGATTTTTTTTTTTTCATTTGCGCCAAAATGACTACACAACACTGCCTAATCCTACGTATATCACCAATTGAGAAAATTTAATTGGAGGACGTAGTAAGTACAGAACAGTGGGCAATATGACCTCTTGAAAATAATCAATTAAAGATTGCTCAAATATGCACAAATCACTTCAAATACAACTTCGAGAATGTAAATGAGGAGGGGAAACAACTATAACATGGTCTGAAAAGTTGATTTTGCAGAATAGGTCTGCTTTAAAAGAGTAAATTCAGATGAACTCAAGTGTATACCCATGATTACATACTATACCGGTGTGGCTGGCACCTTCACATTTATAGCATTGCTTTTACCCACCCAGAAATTCACGCAATTCACAGCACTTAAAAAACACAATTGGTTCAAGTTCCCTGTTGCCAGCAGCTCTCACATGTGAACATCATGACACCCTCAAGTCCCTGTTGTAACACCGTGATCTAAAACATCCATGTATTTTCTCCTTTAGTTCAACAGTTATGTTGAACTAAAGGAGAAAATGTTGGTACCCTTTTATTAAATCATGTAGTCATAGTCATCTGTAATGTGATGTAGCATTACCTGTTTGCTAAGTCATATGGTAGTGCCCTTTATTAAGTCATTTTTTTTTATTTCACAGCGTTAACATTTTAGTTTATTAAGTCTCCATTTGTTAAGTCATGTACTGTTACCCGGATGTCATGTAGTGTTACGTATTTGTTAGGTCATGTGGTGTTCCACTGTTGTATATTTATGGACTGTTAGCCATTCTTAAAGCCATGTAGTGTTACCCATTAGTAAGGGGTCATGTAGTGTTATGTATTTGTCAAGTCATATAGTGTTACCCATTTGTTAAATCATGTAGTGTTACGCATTCTTATAGTCATGTGGCGTTACAAATTTGACAAAAGTGCTTAACTGTTACCCATTAGATAAGTCATGCATCGTTACCTATTTGTGATGTCACATTTTGTCACCGTTTTCTTGATATGTAGCATTTTTTAAATCATGTAGTGTATTATAGTGTATTATTTGTTAAATTATTTAGTGTTACTTATTAGTTAAGTCATGCAGTGTTACCCGTTAGTCAAGTCATGCAACGTTACCCATAAGTCAAATCATTCAGTGTTACTCATTAGTCAAGTCATGCAGTGTTACCCATTAGTCAAGTCCTGTAGTGTTACCCATTAGTCAAGTCATTCAGTGTTACTCATTAGTCAAGTCATGCAGTGTTACCGTTTGTTACATCACGCAATGTTACCCACTAGTTACATCATGCAGTGTTACCCATTAGTTACGTCATGCAGTGTTACCCATTAGTCAAGTCCTGTAGTGTTACCCATTAGTCAAGTCATTCAGTGTTACTCATTAGTCAAGTCATGCAGTGTTACCGTTTGTTACATCACGCAATGTTACCCACTAGTTACATCATGCAGTGTTACCATTAGTTACCGTCATGCAGTGTTACCCACTAGTTACGTTATGCAGCATTACCCATTAGTTACGTCATGCAGTGTTACCCACTAGTTACGTTATGCAGCATTACCCATTAGTTACGTCATGCAGTGTTACCCACTAGTTACGTTATGCAGCATTACCCATTAGTTACGTCATGCAGTGTTACCCATTAGCCAAGTCATGCAGTGTTACCCGTTAGTGAAGTCACGCAGTGTTACCCCTTAAATAAGTAATGTAGCGTTACCCATTAGTTCAGTCATGTAGTTTGAGTCATGTAGTGTTGCCTGTTTGGTTTGGCAAGTAGTGTTAGCCCTTTGTTACGTCATGTGATGTTACCATTCTTCTGCTAGTCTTCTGCTAACAGTGACAATACGGGATATGAAATACTTGAAAATAGTTATCCCAAAAGTTTATAAGTTTGTATTTGGTCAGTATTTTTAATATTGTCTAAAGAAAATATTTTTGTTTTACGTAGCCTATTTAAAGTATATGGAGCGAGTGCTAACAGCTGGCTAGTTACGTTATATTGCATCACTACACAAATAGCTGTGAATAGGATGCTATGACAACATCGCCGCACAAGATTCTTAATTCACTTTTTTTTAGCATGGCATTATTTAGCATTTCGAGTTTTTTTTTTTTATTGGTAGCAAAACGGTAAATTTAAACGAATCCTCCATATTTTCCGATATTCAGATTACTACATACGCGCAACTATCATTTTACCACCTGCTCTATCACCCATTCAAATTTACAATACCGCATTACTTTTAACCAGCGCGAAATTTACGTTACGGCGCGTTACGGCTACAACTTTACAACACTTATAAAACACCATTGGTACAAGCTCCGGGTAGCTAGCTGCCTCTCGTGTACGAAAATCACGGCACCCTTAGGCCCCAATTGGAGCACCTTCATCTACAAGACACGCAGCTATTTCTCCTACACCTGCATTTATATATCTATATTTACAACCTCCTGTCTGATTTCATATGCTGGTGTGCGCATTATTCCGAGGCATATTTTGAGTAAGTTATGCGTCCGAACCTGCTAGCCTAGTAATAACATCGCAAAGGGTCTCTGGCGTATGGGCTATTTTATGACATTACCTAGCCCCGATCCTCCAGTTGCATATGAAACGTGATAACAAGCATTGCCTTTGATTTAGACCAGCGAGGCACGCTAGCAGACCTCCGCAGAATTCAATTGCAAAAATGTAGCTCGCAAGCGATATTACGGGCGGCGGTAGAAAATGGGCTCGCTTTGAAGGGTGAATACATATTTGGGGTAGAGGCGTTTTGCAACCATTTTCGTGCCTAATGATACTGAAAATTACATTCAAATCTGGAAAGCTGAAACACAGATTCTAGCCGTAAACAAGCAAGTAAAGGGATGGTGTTTATGTAAAAAGAAAAAGAAATTTAAATGCTTATGCAGTCAATTGTAGGCACAGTTCAGATATTTTAAGCACTTTTTTTTACCCACCCCCACTGGGCGTTTCATGACAACGCCGCATAACTTGATGGATAACGACTAAAAGCGATGCAATCCCTTTTTTTTTTGTGGAATACAAAGCCCTCAGTTTCCAGCAGAGGGCACAAGGCAACTGATCGATTATTGAAATAAATAAGTCTGTGTATCCTGTGTCCAGTATAAGTCTGTACTGTGTCTCCTCCATGCATATCTATGGGTTTGCAAAAAAAAAAAAAAAAGAAAAAGAAATAATCGTTAAGTAATTTAGTAATCCAATACATCTTTTTCAGCTCTACACACTCCAGACTTCTATTCTTCGTGATCTAAACAACTACTCAAACTCAAAATAATAATTGCCACATTCATCAGTTACCAAAATAATTGTTAGTTGCTGCCCGAGTAAGAAGGGTAAGAAGTATAGGAATAAACAAGATAAATAATTGGTTATTTTGTTAAGGAAATGATCAGGATAAGTCTTGGGAAGATGTATGGATTTTAAAAAGTACACATGGGAATTCTTGGAATATCACCTGATGACGTCACAAAGTGGGACCCTATGTTTTGAGGGCAGAGTACTCAAACATACCTGAATGCGATTAGTTTTGACGTGAAAACATTATAATGTTTTAAAGCTAAAACGTTGATATGCAATTGGACTCATGAATTTTTATTTATTTTTTTTTAAAATGCAGTTTGGGGTTTGGGAAAAATATCCAACTGTCTTTTTGAAGCAAATACTTCTAGGACAAGTCTAAAGCAGCAGTTCATTTTAAAGGCATACAACATAGACTGGATACATAAATGAACATAGCTAACCTGCTAGCTGCTGCGTTCCAAATACGACTTGAGCATGGGCGCGCTTCCGGCTCCATTGGCCCTGGCTCTTTTTCACTTTTTATTGAAAAACTGTCGCCCTTCTCTTCGCTCCTGCTGTCAAACTCATCATATTGGTCTTAAAATGTTTGTATTAATCATGTTCCTGGTATTTTTATTTCGCTATTGTGTCCGCAAATCAAGATATGAACATTAATAACAGACAAATCAGGTGCCTTGTTTCCCCGAGGTCACCCCCGCTAGTCTTAGCAACAGGTTTGATTGACAGCGTTGCTAAGCGCTCACTCCCTGCTAAACCAGCAGTGCAGGGGGAAGGGGCGTTGCCTTCAACAGCCTCGCTCCAGATTGGCTCTTTGGTTGCTATGATACTCGCGGTCGGAATTCCAAATATGGAACTCGGCTCCGAATTCGCCGCTATAACTGCTAGCCTCGACGAGCTTCATTTGACTGGAGCCGAACGCTACGGTCGACACTGACTTAGTTTCTTCTTTATACGGTTTAAGGCATGTGTTTTCATTTTGGTTGTGTTTATTGCACTGAAAAACCTTTAAGTACTTTAACTTTACCAGATACTAACAGCTGCATCCAACTTCCTACACAACCTTTTATCTAATCTGAAAGAACTGATCTAGCATACACTCTTGGTCCACATTAAACGTATTTATGATCCTGCCACGTCCTGATAATGCAAACATATTACCTATTACTGCTTATCTCACCACAAAGATTACCATTATCCGTCTCCAAAGTTTCATTCAGTACTCTTCATAGGGCTGTTGATATGATAAAAAGTGCTTTCTATTTTGGCTGTTGTTTGCACACCGCCAGGTCTCCCTCCAGGTTTTCCTCTGGGTCGCCGTGACGATGCGGCGTTGCTAGGTGATTTGATTGGGCCCGGTAAAGCGCGTTCCAAGTCTGCCACAAAAAAAAAAAAAGGCAAAAAAAAAAAGCGTGGGTCAAGGGCAGTGTGTCCCAAAAAAAAAAAAAAAGGCAAAAAAAAAAAGCGTGGGTCAAGGGCAGTGTGTATCTCGGTCGGACACCTGTTGAACGCAGCTGTCGTGATAGGGGGACGAGGGGTGGGGGTTGGGGGTTCGAGTCCGCGGAGGCTACATGGATGTTTTGCGCCATGACAACAGTTGCTAGCGTACATGTTGAAGGCCACATGGGACGTGAACAAGAGAAGAGGAGGAAGACTGCCAGGTTTAAAATGGAGGTAAAGGGTTGAGGATTTCAGCAGGCTGTATGTTTCTGCAGGGGAATGTTGAATTAATAATGTGTTAATGAGCATATGGTTTTAATGGGAAGCACCTGGGAGCCTTAGAACGCTGACTTTTTCATTGCCTGTTTATTAGATTTACTTGTGGCTGGTGTTGTCACGATACTAAAATTTCAAACTCGATTTCGATACAACGGAATAGACTTGATGCTCAATACCACGATGATAATAAAAACACTCTTTATTTAGACAATAGATGTGATTTGCGATTTCGATACAACGGAATAGACTTGATGCTCAATACCACGATGATAATAAAAACACTCTTTATTTAGACAATAGAATGTGATTTGCAACATTAAATAATAGTGCTTTCTTTTCTATTCCCATGTGGCCTTATATCTGTGTAATACCTCAGTCGTCCAGTAGGTTCCATAGTGGTCCATGGGCGGATACTAGTCTATGTGTTTTATATTTGTTCTGATACAGCTCAAGATCATTCTAAAGCGACTCAGGAAAGGTTCATTTCTGCCTTGTGAATGTGACTTGTTTAGTATCGATACATGCTCAAATAACTAGTTTCGATACTAGTTTTAGTATCGTTTAGTATGAGATTTTCAATACTTTTGACAACCCCAATTGTGACAGTGGGGCAGTAGTGGCTCAGGTGCAAATTGTTGTGTCCTTAGGCAAGACACTTCACCCACATTGCCTAGTATGAATGCGGTGTGTGTGTGAGAGTTGGTGGTGGTCAGAGGGGCCAATGGTGTAGATTGGCAGCCTCGCTTTCTTTAGTCTGGCCCATGATAAATGTGGCTACGATAGTAACTTCCCACCACTGAGTGTGGAGTGAATGAATAATGCATGAAATTATAAAACAAAATTTTTTAACCTTTCACCATAGACTGTATAAAAAGTGGACTAAGTGAGTGTGACGTCACCCATAGCGTTCGGCTCCAGTCAAATGAAGCTCATCGAGGCCAGCGGTTATAGCAGTGCATTTGGAGTCGAGTTCTAACCAAAGAGCCAATCGAGAGAGAAGCTGTTAAAGGTAACGTTTCTTCCCGCCTGCATCGCTGGTTTAGCAAGAAGCCGTTGCTTAGCAATGCTGTCAGTCAAACCTGTTGCTATCGCTAGCCGAAATTACCTTGGGCGAAAAAAGGCACCTGACTTCATGTTCATATCTTGATTTATGGACAAAATTGCGAAATAAAAACCTCAGGATCATGTAGCGCGGGTTAACGAACATTTTAAGATCGAAATTACGAGCCTGACAGCAGCAGTTACAAAGAAAGGGGCAACGTCTTTTCACTAGAAAGTGAATTGGAGTCGATGGATGATGTCATACTCCAAGATGGGGAGCAAAAGTCAGTTTTCCCTATTGATTACGCTGTTCTTTGCCGTGAATTATAAAAAGGAAAATATAGAATAGGTTGGTTTGCTCAGATGTCTTATAGTGAAGGCTATTTGAACAGCATTGATCAGAACAAGTGGCCTACAAAAAATCGTGGACTTGGAGAAGCACTGGATGACGTTAGATCAGAGCTGAGAGTTTTATTTGTTTATTTATGTGTTTGTTTGTTTGACATTGCACAGTAAATGCATTGCACAGACCAGATTTAACTCATTTTCATCTCCCTTGAGGATCAGAGCTGAGAGTTTTATTTGTTTCTTTGTTTATTTATGTGTTTGTTTGTGCAATGCATTTACTGTGCAACGTCAAACAGACCAGATCTAACTGCCTCTGTCAAGGGAGATGAAAATCAAAGTGAGAGCAGGTTAACAGTGCAGCTATTTGATAAAATGGTCCACGTGACATTTAAAACACAGCTAAAACACAAACCACAACAGTGTTTCATGTTTCATGTGCTAATATAACAAAACACAACTCCTTGCTAGCTTCTGTATCTGCATCTGAAATAAACGTAGAGTATAAATTCAACAAATCGGTAATAACTGACTAACATTTTTTTTTTTTGGTTGGGTTATCATTTGAAGATTTTAGAGCCATTTTGGGCACATGTTACATCTATACTTCAAAATCAAACTTATTTACCGACCCCAATTGTGACATAACTGTTGAAATCGCCCCTTCTCAGTGAAAACAGACTTCCAATACCAGACCCACTTTTCATCCAGCCAGCTTCAACTGTCTACGAGATCATCTTTGGCCCATCGACTGTCTCCTATCGAGCGGAAGTGGTGTTTGGAAGAGTGTCTGCTAACAGCGAGGAGGCAGAGACACTGGGTAGCGACATGTGGGTTTAGCTAATGCTTTCAAATGGGCCCCGGCTGCTTCCTGAATTGTTAATAAAGCTAGCTAGCGCGGCTGACGAGGGAGATTGATTGGGAGCGGGTCATAACAATAAGAGTCCCTTCGCCGCGCAAGTCTGTTGCCGTGGAGTTTAGACAATTTGTGATGCTTATCAGAGGCTATTCATGCTACAGCACTGGACTAAATAGAACAGAGATCGGTAAACGTTATCGTTATACAGTGTGATTCAGCATTATAGATTTAACATTAAAGGAGCACTATGTAACTTTTCTCATGGAGGGTCTGAAACCTTCTAGTCTCCATGGAGATGTCATTGTTTATCCTGAAAAGTTCCACAAAATGGCATAAAATGTATGTATGTGCATGGCGACACCACCAAACCAAGTATTTTTTGGCTATAAAAACATGTAATTGATTAAATGCAAGATAGCTAAGTTTATGCCGTACCGTGGAACATTCTATTCGAGATGTTTTCATCAGACAAGCAGATTACAGATCCAAACCTGAAAAGTTACATAAGCCTCTTTTCCTCTGGCACGGTTCGCTTGGGGCCACCTTGGAGCAGCTACGTGAGAAGCTGAGGTCACCCAAACGTAACTCATGATTTAGATTTTACCTATTAAGAAAATATATCTAAATTATACTTCTGAGCAATTTGCAAAAAGACGTTTAGTAATTCCAAGTTTGTGGGGCTGTGAGATGAGTGTAAATCCAACATAATGACAGTTTATCGTCAGCTTTTTCTGCATTTGTTTCATTTCTCTGCACCAGGTTTTAGCCTCTCTTTATGTAATGCACTGGGTTTGGCTCACCAGATGCATTATGCACTAGGAATATAATATGTTCAATCTTTATACGTGAGTGCAGTGCATTCATAAACAGAAAACAGATGTTGCATTTATGCTAGCTTTGTATTGCGGAGCATGTTAGCTAAACATTTAAGTAGCCATAATTGGAAATACAGTGGTTTATCACGAGATCAAGTCAGCGTTTAGTGAGAGATTATTATATTATGTTTATATGTGTTTTTTACCGTCTCGTTTTCGCCTGACTCTGCATTCTCTCTTGTTCAATCATCTCGTTTGGTCGTTGACAATGCCTGGAGTCATACCATACTGACCCCAGACCCCTCTGAGAGCTAGTACCCTCCACGGTCCACTTTGGACTTCCCAAACAGGGCGGTATGGTTCATTTTAGAAAGTGACAGAGACACTTGCGGCCCGTACCGATCCAAAGCGTGTATTATGATAATTTACCTTCGATTTTTTAGCATTGTTAAAATGGGACTTCCTTATCTAAAGCATATCTGAAGTTTTATTCATGGATGTTTACCACACTTCTCTCTCAACGGTACCTGCAACAACATGTACTATTCCAGATAACGCTCCCTGTTGGTCTGGCGTAGCAGACTTTCCTATTGAGGCAATTAACCGTGGTAGATTTCCACGGCCAATTTATACCCCGGCGAGAGGCTCTGTGTATAGCAATTTGAGGCCACTAGGGCCTCAAATGATAAGCCAATTAAGATGGTCTTGTTAAACGCTCGTTCTATTGACAACAAATCATTTATTTTAGATGACTTCATTAAGAAAGAGTTGGACTTTATGTTTGTCACTGACACCTGGCAGAGATGTGATCAATATATGTCCTTAAATGAACAATGTTCCTTCACATGTGCGTCTAGAACTTCAGGCCCAGAGGAGGCCTTGCTATAATTCAGGAAAATAGCTTTTCATGCAACAGAACAAATTTAACTTTGTCTTAAAAATTGCACTCTCAACTCCTTTTTATTGTGCTTTAATATATCGCCCCCTCATGTCATGTTTTTGTCATAATTCAGATTTTTTTAACCTCTATTATTAAACTTGAAAACATTATCCTGCTTGGAGATTTTAATATGGCCATCAATGATTCATCTAACAATCTTGCAATGAATATATAAATCTCACTGAATCCTTCAACTTTTTCCAGCATGTTAATGGCCCCATGCATATTAAGGGTAACACTCTAGATCTTGTCTTCTCCCATGAGCTCACTGTAGATATGGTAGGATCTAAAGAGTTGTGTGTCAGATTAAAACTGTATGCTTTTCAGTAGGCCCCATAAACCTGAAATCCCAGTTGGTCGCAGGTTCAATGCTCTCATATACTTAGTAATTCAACAGCTGCTATATTTTGTTCAGACTTTAGCAAGAACTTTGATGGTTTTTCTGATGATGCTCAAGATGTGAATTCCATTGTTTCAACCTTCAACTCTCACTGTTCTGCTGTTCTTGATAATATTGTACCTCTGAAACGTAGAACAGTCATATATTAGACCCGACCCATGGAAAATGATACTATTTGTGTCCTCACATGTAAATATAGACGGGCTGAGCGCTAGTCAAAATCCACTGAGCTCCAAGTCCATCATCTCCATTTTAAAGAGCCCTTATTTGCTCTTAATAGGCAATTGAAGAAGCTCGAGAGGCCAATTTCAGACATCTTGTTACTGCAAATAAGTGAAAGTTGTTTTAGACACCATAAATGGCCTTGTGTCCTCCCAAATGCCATCCCCGTTCCTGTCTTCTGAAGATTGTGAAAGTATTCTTTGCAAACATAGTAGCAGGAGTGAGGGCTAACATCTCAAAAGCTTTGGTCACCTCCATAAATCCCCCCCACACGTCAACCTATTCGTCAGTATTACACCTACATCCCTGAATAACTTAGATGAGCTGGCATCTATTGAGACGTGGCTCAACAACAACTTCCTTCAGCTCAATGCAAATACCCCGGTAACCATGACAACACTATCACCAAGATTTCCAAAAGCATCGGGACCTTAAATTCTAACATTCACTCCTCCCGAAGAAATCTTGACATAATTTTTGATCAGGCCATGAGTTTTCAACAGAAAACCCAAGCTTTGTCCCGTACGTGCTTCTTCCACCTCAAAAACATCTCCAAACTCAGACGTATACTGTCCCAATCAGAACTCAAATTGATCATACACGCTTTTGTTTCATCACACCTTGATTATAGTAACTCAACTCTTCTTTGGTCTCAGTAAAACACAATCAAATCGGCATCAACCAATACAAAATACTGCGGTAAGGCTTTTGACTAGAACCCCCCGATACTGCCACATCACTCCTTTTCTTGCAACTCTTCACTGGTTGCCAGGTCAGCACAGAATCAGTTTCAAAAGCCTCCACAGCCTCCAGAGCTCTCCATGGCCAGGCTCCAAGTCACCTGTATGACCTTCTCCACAGGCATGTGCCAGGTCGTAGTCTCAGGTCTGGGGGACTCCACGATTAAATTCAAAACAAGGGGTGACCGAGCATTCGAACCTGTTGCACCTAAATTATGGAATGCATTCCCTTTTGATCTTTTTTTAATTTAATGCAAGACAGACATCGTGGCCATATACAGTGGTGACAAATGGTGATAAGACAAACCAAGACGTACCAAGATATACCAAGACATACCAAGATATACCAAGATATACCAAGACACACCAAGATATAACATGGTTTGTAGCCGTAATAGCTATTTGTATGTCACTTGTATGTGACAACTTTGTGTTGTGTGTGTGTGTGATATGTGTGTGTGAGACGTGTATATGTGATATTTTCGTGATTTTGGATGGGGTAAGGTGAGCAGCAGAGGAAAATGCTAGTACTAGTAATTCGTAAGTGAGAAAAAAGATATAGAGTGTAAATGGGTGAAAAAATAACTAAATAAAATAAAATAAAAATGACGATAATACTAATAATGATCTTAAAACTGCAAGCTCCATTGAGTCACATAAAACTAATTCAAAGACCCACCTGCACAGACTTGCCTTTCTTTGCTGATCTGTTTTATTTGCCCTCTGTGATTTAATTTATTTTTATTTTTTGTAAATCTTGGTGTTTTTCTAACGGTAATGTATTATATAATGTTTCTAAATTTTATCTTTTTTTATTTTTTATTTTTTTATTTTTTTATGAATATAAATATTTTTAATCTGTAAAGCATCTTGTGAGCTGATCCCTGTGAAAGATGCTCTATAAATACATGTTACTTACTTACCCCAATCAGAAAAGTTACCTACTGAACCTTTACTGTTAAGATTTTTTGGGCCAATTCATGGGTTTAAACTTCCTGTTACATGCAATATTTTGAGAACTTTTTCCCATTCAAAAGATATATTTCGTTTTAAATTATTAATCACTATGGCAACAGCTTCAATTCCTCATCATTCTGACACCAAAAGATATCAGCTTTTGTCTTGTTCTGCTGAGCTGCTGTTAACCCACATGAAGCCGTACCCCCCCTAGTGTCCAGTGTTCACTATCGATAACCATCTGTGTCCACTCTGTTCTTTATTACAGCAGATATCCATCAGTTTGCATTGGCCGATAGCATCCCCCGGGCGCTGGATTTGTTTGGATGTCACGGACCAGGTAAATTCTCCCTCCTGATAGCGTTTCTCTCATCGTCAGCTAAGCCTTCCAGATCGCATTTTGACAAGCGCCGATCATCTGCGCAAGTTTTCTTTTTTTCCCTCTCTCTCTGTACCAGACACACAGTCGCCGAGGCCGGGACTAAATCTGATTAGACAGAGGAGAAAGGGGGAGGAGGAGGGACGGAGATGGAACAGTGGTTATGATAAAGGTTATATCAGGTTTGTAGAAAATTGTATTCAAGTAAGAGTACTGTTACTTTAGTGATCATGTACAAAGTAGTGGTCACGAAATTAATTCTCAAAAAGTTACTCAAGTGCTCGTGTACTTGAGTAGTGCCGACCTTTCATTGGTGTGTAATTGCTTTGGATGCTAATTTTAGTTTGGGGTTTTTTTTTGCATCGAAAAAATTGCAGGTGTTGAAGGGTGTTCCTAGTCTGTGCTTTAGTCCTGGGTTAGTCCTGAGGTTGTCCTTGTTAAGTCTTGGTTGGTTTTGACCATTAAAAGGAACTGTATGCAAGGTTTTGTTCAGATATGAGGTAAACATGTTCAAATACGATCGTAATGCCGGTTTATTCTTAATTACAATGACATCATATGCCTCATAGGAGTCTCATTTGGGTTGCCAGTTTCAATGCTGAAATCCAGTTGGTTTAAACCTAAAAGGACTCTCTCTGATCTGAATGGTCAGTAGCTAACCCCCAGCCCCTGCAGCCAATCACTCATCAGAGTTAGTGCAGCCTCTGCAGCTCAGTGAGTGAATTCTGGAGGTTCTGAGCTTCCACATAGGCCTGTCCACATGAGGCCTGTTTGGAAACTGAGAATGAGGAAAACTTGTATCTGTCTCTATCTGCAGGTTAAGGCTCTGGCAACACAGATTCAGTTGTGATTGTGGTACCTTTTTTTAAAAACAGTAAGAACGCAGGGTACAATTTATTTAATAGTCATGGCAACAATTCCTAGCTCACTCATCTGTAGTACTTCCGGGTTTGAGATACACTTATACACTTGCTTAATAATTAGATGCGGACTGTGTATATTTGCCTAATTTTTTCACCGAAACAGTTGCTTTCTCAGCATTCTCTATGGAACCAAAACTAATTTTACTCTGCCATCAGAAAAATGGGTACAGCCCCTTTAAGAGACTACCATTATTTATGCTTATTTGTGCCCCAGTTCATTTCTTGTTTAGCCTAGGCAGATTGAACAACATGAACCGTATTTGCCAAGCTAATATCTCTTCCCTCAGATAGCGATAAGATGGAACGGTGTCCAGCGTCGTGAATGGCGTTTCCAGGGAGCTCGTGGTTATTATCTCCACCCGGGAACAGTCTGTGCGCACAGGTGAGGAAATGAAACGCGCCTGCGACAAAAAAAAAACTCTCTATCTTTTGTAATAACTTCCTGATTTATTCTGCCAGAGCTGGGGTGAATAAAAAAAACTGCAGAGGAGATAGAAAATTGGTACCATTGTGCGAAAGATATGAGTTGCGTTTGGGAAAGCGAAATTTCGTTTTTTGAGTCAATTTGTGCGACAAAGTTACAATAAGTGACATAGCGAGTATTGGGCTAACAAAGATGAACTGAAGTGTTAGTCATCGGATGTGGGCGGCTGAGTTCTGCTGACACTTGGAGGTTTATAGGTCAAAGTACTTCTTAAGAGATGGACTGCCTACACGCTGAGTCACTGTGCTGAGGTATACAGTAGACTGGGTACTGTATGTAGTAATCAATGGGCTGTTTTAATTGTGTGGGTTGTTGGTTTCTTAGAACACATTGGAGAACTGCAAAAGTGGAACCAAGGAGGAATCTTTACTTGCATATATCTGTATGTTCCTTCTAAATACATTTACAAACAGCATTCGATCTTGTCTGTCAAATTTTTTGGACATCAAAAATGCCTTAAAATGCATCATTCATTCACTCCACTCTTGGAAGGGGTAGGTTTAAACGTTCATTAATATGCATTTAGCCCCATTTTCTTAAAGCAACACCGTGTAACTTTCTGGAGGAGGCACGTCACCTGCATGATTCCATAGAAATAGAAAGTTAAAACTATATTTCGGAAAATTGTCCATGGAGATAGAATTTTATGCCATACTGTGGAATATTATAGCAAAAAGAACATTTCCATGGAGACAGACAGGTTAAGGCCCTCCTCTAGGCCAAATAAGAGTCAGGTTTGTGGAGATGCAAGCCCGCTCACGGTAAGGACGCATGTTTTTACTACATTTTTCTGTGGACTAAATACATCCAAAATGAAAAAAAACAAAAAACAAACAAAAAAAAAACAACTATGAAAAACTTTTACATTAGTCTAATAAAATTTTTGCTAAAAACTTGCATGTTGGGGCTTGAAATTATTATGACATGTTTGCCCATTTGCATTTCATGATCTCTTCCAACTACAAACCAGTCAAAAAGCAGAAAACTTAAAAGTGCACTACGTAAATGGTATATGGTCACATTTTTATATAGCGCTTCCACCTTCAAGGCACTCAAAGCACTTTACATCAAGGAACCACTCATCCATTCATCACACTGGGAGCGAGATGCGTTAAATGTCTTGCCCAAGGACACAACGACAGCATTCATCTGTGGAATCGCACCAACAACCAGTGGGTCAGTGGATTTGACCGCTCAACCAATGATGTTTATGCCATGAGCGGGATTCGAACGGCTAACCTTTGGATCAGTGGACAAACACTTCACCAACTGAGCTACAGTCACCCAAGTAACATTTCAGGTGAAGGTCCTGTCACCCGCTTGTCTCCATAGAGATGTTCTTGCTTTGCCTTCAACACTGCACAGTATATGGCATTAACCTTGGACAATCGCGTCTTCCCTGTGCTACACTGACTACAGCGAGGTTGCCAATCTGCATCATTAGCCCCTCTTAAGTGTCTTGCCCAAGGACACAACAACAGCATTTGCTTCTCTGAGTTGGGATCAAAGCAATAAACTCCAGGTTGGTGGGTATTCTCTCTAACCGCTGAACCACTGGCACCCTGTTCTGCGCCAGCAACCTTTCCAACCATCACCATTACATCACGTGCTCCTGCATAACTAAGGAAGGAGGTGCCTTGCCCAAAGACACAAAAACAGTATGTACAGACTTCTCTACCGCACAAGCGACTGTCATCCCAATAATGTCTTTTTCTCCATTCTTCTAGAGTTTTTTTTTCCTTTTCAACCCATGTCCATTCCAACTCCCTCTCCGCTGTATCTCCCAGTTCTTAATTACTCCCTGATTCACCCCCCCTCCCCCATTTCCTCCACTCCACAAGTCCGCCCCTCTCCCCCCCTTCAGAAGTGACGCGATAACCAGCAACCCAAATGACTTCCAATGATGAGACCATCTTTGCACCGACAGACCAATTCCTCACCAACTATATCCCGTTTCCAATTCACCAAAACACTCGGACAGATAGAAGAATGAATTAATTTTTTTTTTTTTTTTTTCCAATCGCGGGGTGGTACCGAGTCCAATCAGTGCTTTCCAGCTGGAGAGGGGGGCCATGATGGAAGACGAGCATTAGCTAGAGGTACTCAACACTTCTTGGCAAGGAAACAATTAAAGAAACGCGGTATTTTTCGTGGTTTCGAAGGGGGATTTGGGGGTATCTAGGTGTCTAGACAGGAGCATTCTGTCCACCAGTGATAGGGTTGTATGTTGCTAGCTTCTTCAGTCTGAATTGGCAGGCACGAGCTAAAGCACTTGTCCGTAATTTTGCGCCGAAAGAGGTTCCACAATCGGGTTTTGGCAGTGAATGTGTTGTGATTGTTGAGTGTTGGAGAAATTTGTAAATGAATCTAGCTGGGTTGCAATGCAGAATGACTATGATTTCTATGGTCTTTTCATATTGGTTTAAATTTTTGTTTCCACACACAAAACACGGTTGCCAGTGTGTGCTCAATGACCTCCTTTAAAGTTGGTGGAGGGTTTCTCACCTACGTGTCTCCATGGTGTTGCTTTGCCTGGAATGTTCCATTGTGTCACATTAAACATATTTATGTCAATTGTGTTGAGCAGGTAGCACTTCCGGGGCATTATACATGTCAGGTCTGTGGACAGGCAACTTTGCTTATGTTTTCCAAGCTTTTTTGAGTAGCTGTCATTAAAAAAAAAAAATGCAACATGGATAATTTACACTACCAGTCAAAAGTTTGGACACCAAGTAAAAATTTTGGCAAACCCTCTCATTTAATTTTTTTTTTTTTTTTTTTTTACTACTTTCTACATTTTAGTACATATGGAAGACATCAAATATATGAAGCAAGATATATGGAATTATGTAGTAAAGGAAAGAAGTTAAATAACTCTACTAACTGCAAAATATTTTTTGACAAAGCAAAGGGTGACTACTTTGAGGATTTGAACATAAATTCTAAATTCTAAAAAAATATTTTAGAGTCATTTCACTTTTTTCTTTGCTGCATAATTCCATATATGTTGCTTCATATATTCGATGTCTTCCATATGTATTTAAAATGTAGAAAGTAGTAAAAATCAAGAAAAAAAAAAAAACGAGAGAAAATGAGAGAGTGTGTCCAAACCTTTGACTGGTAGTGTACATGGTTTACTGTGGAACATTCCAGGCAGGTAGTGGACCCCCAGGAACACAGTGGTAGTACCCGTTGCTGGTACATTTTTGTTAAAACTAAAGAGGGAATTTAAAATGTAGAATTTAGAATAGAACACTTTGACCATTCGGAACACTTTGGTAAGACAATCCATTTGAATTTATATTGTCACTGCATGAAAAACACATTTTCTTCAGCTATGTTTACTTCAAGACACTGTACCAGATTTTTACTGTCCTAAATATGTTAAAAAAAAACAAAAAAAACCCAAAAAACAAAAATATAACTAGCTAATTTAAAATTAACGGATTCCTAGTATCGCAATTATTCACTGCAATGAGTTTATAAGCTCGTTTCACTATTTTCAGAGACCAGAGTGGAGCCATCACGCTAATGCTAACAAGTTTTTAACTGTATAACATTGTGGCACTGTTGATGTCTTTTTATATTCCATGAAATAAATAAATAAATAGACACCTAGCATGCTAACAGCGCACCAGCCTTACTTCTTAGTTCATAAAAACTCTTTATGATTAGATGCAGGCAGCACACAGTGGTCATTTTGACCCTAAGAGCTCCTTTTACAATGTTTGTATTGGGCATGACAAGTTATATTACTTTGTTACATGAAAAAGAAAAAAAAGGTAATTTACAAAAACACTTTGTCCAACTTTTTTGAGCCATCACAAATCACTCCAGTACGCATATCTTTTACCTTTCAGCGCTTAAATGGCGTTGTATCCAGTGACCCCTCTGGCCTGATCCACGACTTCTCCGGCACTAGATAACCCCTCTGCTCCTGATATCGCTCCGATTGGAAGCTACCATTCTCTCGCAGAGATTACTTACCGTGAAGAGGAACGCGCTGGACTTACTCAACAGAAGACGAATGAGATAGCGAAAGGAGAGGAGAGGAGATGGGTGAGTGGACGGATCGCAGATTGGCTCAGATTGGTCGCTGGAGGAGAGCAGATAGAGATGGTACGTCTGCCGGTGAAAAAGTCAACTTGCGGAGGAAAAGATCTTGGGGAAACTGGAGGTGAAGTGTGGGGATTGGATGCCTCGCCCTAAGCACACAATTAGGGCGAAGAAGGTTGGTGTAGATATAATGGTCAATGGTAGACTTGATCTAGATTATATGGGTGGCTGATAACGGATTGGTTCTTGGATCATGATGGGACTTTATGTCTGAACTTAGAATGTTTTAAACGTGTCAACTTGAAGCATGTGCAGTCCATGTGTTTGGCAGCCAGGGCACCAACAGCTTTCAAAGACGTCTTATTTTGAGGTGATTTTTGCCTATTTTCAGATCATAAACTTTTTCTCAATTCAATCCTTCAGCTGATTTAAAAACAGCTTTTTAACCTTTAGCTTCGGCTCACTCTGCTCTGTTGTAGCTACTCTCGCTCTGATTGGTCAGCGCGGTCACGTGGTTGTGGAGGTGGGAGAAGAGCACTACAGTCACCGGATGTACCTGGCTGCTAAAGGCTAAGCTAGCGGCGTGTGTCACTGAGCTCGGCCCATTCAAATTATGGACAGAATAACGCAGAGGACAGAATGCGTATCCCTATGCGCCTCCAACGTGCAGCATGAACGAACCTTAATCCTCCAGATAGATACTCTTTGGCTGATATAGCTCAAGAGGAGATGTGTGCCTGCTCCTGAAAGGTTAGCAACACTCATAGAATTATGGGTCAAATACATGAGACACTTTGCTAAGACATGACATTCGCAAACCTAATTCAATGGGCTGGACGAATAAAGACGCAGTGATAATTGGCGTATTGCTTAATTACCATAGCGATGACGTGACAAGGTCATTTAGCGGCTGTGGCATTGCAAATGCCGTTGTGGGTTAATTGACTGACTTGCTTGTAGTTATCTTAATTTGAGTAAATTTTAACTAGTCAAGGAAATAAATCCCAACGGAACAAGTCGTGTTCACAAGATTAAATCTCTAATTAAAGCAGTTTGATGATGCTTTCACACACCACATGTGAACCTGCAACCAAACCTAGACTTGACCATGACTAAAACAGGACTAGCACATGACCAAACCAAGTCTACATCAGGACTAAACTGGGCTCAAACAGGACCAAACCACGACAAGTGTGACTGCACCATACAATTTCATGTTTTGTTCATTGCAAAATTCGATACTGATCTAAAATGGTTTAGTTATAGAAATTGGAACATTGACATCCTGTTCAAAACTGCAGAACTGAGAAGCCCCACCTCTTCATAGCAGCATTTCAACATAACAAGCAGTGGGTTTTCATTTGTGTTTTTATCTTTGAAGATTTTTTACCCTGTGTCTATGACTTGGAGCCATCATTATTCAAATAATCATGACAAAATACAGGGATCTGGGACAGGAAGTGTGTTAAATGGTTTTCTGAGAACTCAAATGGAGGACAATACTGTATTACTCATACATGCATGAAGCAACCAAAATATAAACTAATGATGATGGAACCCCATTGTGACATGGTAAAAACCTCTAAAAAGTCTATTTTTTAATACCCCCCCTACTATTTAGTCTTTTCAACTTGGCAACATTATTTTGCCTTTTTGAAGACATGGGTGAAGGAATGTCCATACCGCACGTTCATATTTTTACGTGTATCGAACCACGTTGATGAAACATTTACAGATTTTTGCCGATCTATTGCTTTTTCACATTAAACATTGACTTACCAAACCCCTTGGATTCTTTATGTCTCTAAAAATCACTTCTTTTTGGTTTTGCAGTCCAGAAGATCCAAATTGCAGGTGAGTTTCGTCTCCTCCCCGTCACCCCCAATCCAGACATCTCCAGGAAGATCTCCTCGCTCACTGGCGATTGTCAGAGCACACTTTATATGGAGCAGGAGAACAGGGCCATCGCGGGGCACAGGTTTGTATTTCAACAGCTGTCAAGTGCGTATTGATTGGGAGAGCGGGATTGAGATGGCTACACTGCTGGAGAGGCTGTGTATTCACTGTAAACAATATATGAGCTTTGATTTTAAAAAGGGCTGCACCCGCTTTTTTTCCAGGTAATAAATTTGTCTTGCCGCAGTACAGATATATTGTAAAAGCACCTCTGTTAGCACTGTTAGCATGCTAGTTGTTACAGTTATCATAATGTGGCCTCTGAAAATTGTGAAATGCTCTTATAAACTCATCAAGATTGGACCGCTGAAAATCGTTGATGAAGTAGTTCTGTTTTTCACCTTTTTCAGACTGTAAAAACAACAACAAAAAAAACCCCATTACTTTTACTTACACTTTGAATTCCATTATGAGTGTTTTGTTGTTCCACAACTTTATTTGGAACCCATTTTCTTATAGTAAATGAACGCTGCGGTCATGATTTTAATTGGGACTTTTTGGCTCTTACTTTGAGGTTGGTACTTTGCGGTGGACCTGGGAAACTTTGGAGTATGTTGTCGTTGAGCAGCAGCAGCTCAGTTGCTCAGTTGGTAGAGTGTTCATCCTCTGATCGGGAGGTTGGAGGGTTTGATGCCAGCTCCCACTGGTGCATACTGCCATTGTGTCCTTGGGCAAGACAGTTAATCCGTCTTGCCTCAATTGTCTGCGTATGCTGGTATATGAATGTAATTCTGTACATACATCGTTAACAATTTTTGAATGTTTATTGAACCAGCCACTTGTACAGCCTTTTGTACTTCTACTATTACTACTGTCCAATATCTTGATGGAAGTTAGTAAATTTGAAGCCTATGCGATATTTTAACTATGGTGAAACAATTCCATTTCATTTTTACAGAGTTGGTTGATCAAAATTGCTCATCTACCCGCTACCATTCAAATAAATGTGTCCATATTGCAGACATAAATGGCTCTTTATGACAATGGAGACTATGCTAAAGCTAACCAGGTGTGGCCTATGAATCCTACAAGAATCTCGTATTTTATCTTCCGTCGCAGATCGCTAGCATCTCCGTGCTGCGCCGCCATGCTAGCTCCGCCGTGATTTGGATGCTAATGGTCTTTTTACTGCTACGGGGAG
The DNA here is from genome assembly GCA_000787095.1 of Periophthalmodon schlosseri. Classification (NCBI taxonomy): domain Eukaryota; kingdom Metazoa; phylum Chordata; class Actinopteri; order Gobiiformes; family Gobiidae; genus Periophthalmodon; species Periophthalmodon schlosseri. The sequence continues at coordinate 15,827 of JACM01050821.1, read as the reverse complement.
ATTAACCAGGGCATAACCGTACAGTCCAGCTAGCATATGCACTACGCAATATGAGCTAATCTGTCTCATTCAACTGGGAGACAAGAAATATGTACTAAGGTCCACCTATAGAAGCAGTGGGGGTATTCTACAGTTAAAGAAGACCTATTGTGCTTGTGTCTGCTACATAGTTATAATATATGACACCTGTGGATCATTATGTTATAATTTGCACATTTTAAATTACAACATTCATCTAAAATGACTTAAAGAGCTGACATCACCGTAAACATCATCACAACAAAGAGCCGTGTAGCTGTCGGCCCCACCTAGGAATAGCTGAAGATCAAGGTTTTGTTTTTTTTTAATGGAAAATTGTTGTGCGGGAGCATGGGCGACGCACTGCTAACCATAAGGAGGGTTCAACTGGGTGCGGGAGAGATCACTAGATTACTCAAACATGCATGGTTGACATCTAAAGCTCCTTCAGGCTTTTAATGTTCCGCATCATGATAGAAAACGCCATAAACTTAATTTTGCATACATTTTTGCTTCTTTAAACTACTTATGAATTTAGCTCACCTTTTATATTCTGATCAAGCAAACAACTTTTGAAAGAATTATTTCAATTACCGTTGAATGTAGGCAAGCTGAACCATGGATGTTTATAAGACTGACTGTATGGGCATAAAACACAAAAAGCACACTTCCTGGATTACCACCTGATGACATCACAAGATGAAAATGAGAGCATTTGGAGTTTTTAAGATGGCGGCAAGACTACGATAGAAACCCAACACATTTTCAGGTTGTTTGTTTTTTTTTTCTACCATGAAACAAAACTATGACTTTGCTAAATGCTAACAGTAAATCAACTTAGCATAGCATAAGACCTTTAACCTTTCACCTTTCCACATCTCTTCACTATTACACCAACGGGGCCCGATGTTACTCTAATAGACTTGGAACAGAGCTGAACATTGCTATAGGAATACTACAGTCTCTCTCACGTACTGCATCGCCAGTGTAGAAAGGAGAGCCATTACCACTATACCCCTGCTCCATCTGTCTCTGTCCAGCAGGGCCGCAGCCTTAATGGGACCTCTCCCTCGGGTATACGCCACTACACTATGGTACTCCCGAATCACTCCAGCAACCAACATTACGACAATGAAAAGACTGGAGACTTGGTACAATAGACCAGTTAAAGAGGACATGGGGGTCACGAGCGAGTGTATAGATGCTAATTATAGTTTTGACACAGTTTTCAATATGGTGATTTAGGGATACAATAAGGTTAGAAAAGTTGCGTTCGTAATGGCTAATTGGAGTAGCGTTAGGAATTATAACACACACCTGTGCCTGGTCTTTACCGTCTTTAAAAAAGGTGAAAAAAAGCACTACCGTGGTTCATTTTAAAAGGTGAGACACAGGAAAAAATCTTAAATTTAGAGATATCAATTTGAAACTTCTGCTGTAGTTTACTCATTTAAATGTAAAAAAAAAAAAAAAAAAAAAAAAGTTGAAAAGTTTGCTCTTCTCTCGTGAGGCTCCTTCATAGAAAAAAAAAAAAAAAAAAAAAATGTATGATAAGTTTTTCATCATGTAATGTTTTAATATAAAAATAAGGCATTTTATGTGTGAAAATGGCCAAAATTGACAATTTTTGGGACATTCAAAGCAGAAACCTGAAAAGAGCCAGGTTTAAATTTCTTGCTTCTTTTTGTTGACATATTACACATACTAAAAATATACAGAGGGGGTTATTCGATATCTTATTTAGTATTTGAGTAAACTACATCTTACTGAAAATTAGCCCAAAAATTCAAATTTCGCCTCATTTTTTATTTTTATTTATTTTTTGTTAAAGCTTTAAGAAATCAGAAAGAATTATTATCAAAAAATCCTTCAGTACGTTTTGTCAAAATGTTGTTAAGTACAAGATTGTAAAGTCTGGCGTGTGTAGGTGCTACTTTAAGAGGTGACCCTCATGTCCCTATCGGGGGAAAATGCATTTTGAGAAAACGGCCTTTGAAGTTACAATATCCATAACTCTTTGGAGGCAAGCTGATTAAATTAAATATTCAAATATATTTCAGTGCAGAGTGAACAATTTTGTGCTTCCACATGAAAGCTTATGTGCTGAGACCGGATAACAAAAAACTGAAAAAGAAAGAACGTTTTGTCCCCTTAAACAGTTTGCAGTGGTCCAAAGTTATTTCCCGCTTACCTTCTGCGTTCAGAGCATCCTAATTATTCACCGCGATAAGTTTATAAGCGCTTTTCACAAATTTCAGAGTTTTACCGTCACGATAATTTTGACGACACTAGCATGCTAAGTGTGTACTTCCTGATAATCAGTTTATTGATTACCTTACGTGTGCATGGGTAGGTAATGTTAGCTAGGGTGTTAGCGTGGTTTATATATTAAGCATAAAACTAAGAAAAAAATAAGACAAAAAGGTTTCCATTTAGTATTTTTTCAATACTACAACACATATATACTACTGCCACATTTAGAACTACTTCTATCACTACTACTACTACTACTACTACTACTACTACATCATTTGCCCCTAAACTTAAAGATACAATCTACCAATGCAAGATAGAGCCGTTGTTTTGATGGAAAGATTCATGACATTCCCCCAAATTATTAAGGGCCCATTGCATTTACTACTACTACTACTACTACTACCACTCTTGTTGACCCAAATGCAGACATTACAACTTTATATCCCCACCCATATTCTGCCTCTCATCCAATCAGATCACTTATTGGCATTCCTATTCACTGCGCGCTAAATTTACCGTCTCATTTCTATGTACCGTTTTGTCAACGACCTAAACAAGACTTAAAAACCTGCAGAAATCTTAAAATAATCAGCCATTTTCCCCATTCTTGCACCTGACATGAATCCATAGTATGTCATTATCATCAGTGAGTGGGGCCACCTGCAGCTCGGAGCCAGTGTCGTGCTATTGGAGCGGCGCTAGCAGCGTTAGCCAAACATCTGCGAGCTCTCCAAAAACCAGGTCAGCAAAGCACGGAGGAGAGGAGCAATCTGGAGAGCCACCGCGGGGGATTGATGAAAATTATTGGTAAAGTTCGTTTTAGGAAACATCCAAAAATCTGTAGACTGAAAATAGACTTTATTCGATTGTTGATTCGAATTTCAAAAGCAACGTATGTTTTTCATCGTTTCATAGAAGGTTTTTAAAAAGGTGGGATATAAGTCTGGTCAACACTCCATCTGCCGCATATCGAGCCAGAACAAAACGCGACCGTCCAATCAGATTTGTTTATTGCAGTGATGCAGGTTAAACCAAAGAGCTCATTGGTCCCCTGTCATTTCGAACAAAATCAAATTTTTAATTAGTGCCGCGACCGTCCAATCAGATTTGTTTATTGGTCACCTGTCATTTCGAACAAAATCTAATTTCTCTCACCTCAGATTAACAATTTAGTGCTTCGCTCGTTGAAATCCGCAATGTTTTTCAGTTCCCTGTGATATTTTTAAGCAGCCGTATTTGTTTTGATACAGACAGACCATGCATGTCCCTGATTGGCTAATCCACCTGTCAATCAAACCCATCCGAACTCGGGGAGATTTATGAGTAACCAGACGACTCACATCTTCAGAAAGTATTGAAGAAGTGCGTGTTCTGGATCACAGGCAAGCACTGTAACTTTTCTGGTGAGAGGTCTGAACTACCAGCTTGTCTCCATGGAGATGTTAATGCTTTACCTGGAACATTTCCAAGTTTGACAATACACTTATGTGCACTGCTTTTATTACAAATCAAATCAAATACAAAAAAAAAAAAGCAAAAAACAAACCAAACATGCATTGCTATTGTGAGGTTGATCTGATCTGATATCCATTGAGATACAGAAATGCCATACTGTGGAACATTCAAGCAAAGCAATAACTACGTATGTTCATGGAGACAAGGTAGAAGGTAGAAGATCCTCCACTAGAAAAGTTACATAGTACACCTTTAGCTGGAGTACTCCCCTACATGAACGTTTTGTTGTTTGGCCTGGAATATCACATAACATGGCATTAAACCTATTTATCTCCACTGAAACAAGCAGGTGACATCACTAGGCCAAGTTAAAGATCTGATCTATGGAGAGGCGAGCCCACTCACAATAAGAATACATGTTTTTCAGGGTGTATCAGTGGATCAGTTTAATGCCATGGCGTTGAACATTCATGACGAAGTAGTAACATCTCCATGGATTCAAGTTTAGAAGACGAACCTCACTAGAAAAGTTACATAGCGCATCTTTAAAGTTGGCGGTTCAGACATAGATAATTATAAAAACACATTTAACCCTGGAGAACCCATGGGGTCAAATTTGGCCGCAGTTACTTGCTGCTACCCAAAATGATCAAAAAAAAAAAAAGTCAAATTTAACTTCAAAAGCCCAGAGTGCCACTTCTGGCCCCTGCATAGAGACACCTAGTGGATGAATACTGAACTAAAATGAGCCAGAGAGGTAGTGATTTTGGCTTTGTGTTCTTGTTTCCATTGGCCAAAGTGTGTTTGTACATTTGAAATTCAGTTCTAACATGCAACAAATAAAGCAAAAAAGAAATTGTCTCATGTCTCATTGTATCTGTGTGGTTGACTGATTATTTTCCTAAATTTAAAATAGTTTACATTGACAGTGTTTGTTATTGTGATTCTTTGAAATGATACGCCTAAAGCCCAATGGGTCAAATTTGGCCCTGATCCTAAATTAGGGAATAAAAGGATTAAAATTGAAAAAGTGGATATTTCAGTGTTCAGTGAACTTATAGCAGTAATTTAATGCATCGTTCATAATTTTCCAAAGAAGAAAAGGGTTCGTGGGTTCTCCAGGGTTAATGAAACAAAATACAGTTTGTAGGCCTATATTTCTCCTATCACCATATCCAACCAGGTCAAAGCCGCCCTCCGCTCCCCTCTCCTCCATCTCCAGCACCAGTCCTGTAATCTGTGTAAGTCATCCTTGATTAACCCCAACTGAATCAGCCTAATTACCTCCAATTAGCCGCGCGCAATGAGACGCACTCCACCCGCTCAAGAGGAGAGGTGGAGTGAGGGATGGAGGGACCAAGAGGCGGAGAGAGAGGGAGACGGGGGGGATTATGGGATGGGAAGATGAGGGTATCCGAAAGGGCAGCCATATACATTGAAGTGGATACAGGGATAAACACTTAGGGGCTGGTAATGGGTGAAGAGTAGCGCTGGTAAATTTGGTGTAGAAATTGAAGTATTAACAAAATTGCAGGAATGATTACTGATAGTTACGGAAAAAAAGATGGGGAAGTGTCATAGTACTGCTTTAACGAAACAGAAAGTGGAATTTTGGTTTTAAAGGGCCCATATTACACTATTTTCTGATCTATGTTATAATGTTGTTTCCTCATCACAAACCTGGAGTTGTGTTTTGTTTCATTCACACATGTTTAACACACAAACCCTGCATATTTAGGCTGAGTCCTTCTCTCAAACAGAAAAAACTCCACCTTGGAAGTGCTCCATTCACCTTCACTAGAATCATTTGGATCATTTCAGCCCTGGAATTGCCGATCTCTACTGAACAAAATATAAAAGGTAGGGGTTAACTTAAACTACCGCTTCATGACATCACAAGGTGAAACAGAGCATTTAGAGCTTTGGAGATGTAGACAGACTAATAATGAAGGGTAACATGTGTGAATGGAACAACTCCAAGTATGTTTTTGATGAGGAAAACATGGCTTACAGCTCACAAGAATCCATTTTGCGTAATATATCCATGGTGGTGGAGTAGCGGTACGTTCACCTCACAGCAGGGAGGTGCCCAATTTGATTCCCAGACCACACAAACTTTTCTTATCAACTGAAGTCTTTATTTTGAATTTTTTTGTATACTTAAAATAAAACATATCAAGTTAAAACAAGATTAAAACATTCGAAAAAGTGGAGTGAAGTGAAATTTATTTACTACTACTAGATCCTATCCCTTTTTCAACTGTCAAATGAAAAATAAAAACACTACTAAAGACTGATTTTTCTCCAGGTAGTTGAGCAAAATGTGTCTTGCCCCAGTACAGATATACAGATAATGTTGTGAGGGCAAACAGTAGGACCCCAAACCCAAAACAGCTTTAAACGGTTTATTCGCGGGGGGTGTTTGGGGCTGGGCAGGCAAAAAACTGGGAACAACAAAAAATTACAAAAAGTCCAAAACTGAGTAAGAGTAAAAAAAAAAAGTGATTTCAAAAAATGCCATGAAGAGTAGTTACCACTGAAGGTATATAGACAAACTAGCAGGGGAGTGGCGGTAGAACGGGCATTTATAGGTTGATTGGAGATGAACTACAGGTGAGTATTAACAATCTGCAGCAGGTGTTGAATCATGGCTCCTCCCAGAGCGGCAAACACAAGGTGGGAGGGGTGAAGGGAGAGAGCTGTGTACTATCTGCATCTAATCACAAAGCCTTTTACTGTCTGAGAAACAAGAGGTACACATTAGCATGCTAGTTGTTGACAGCTCCACTCTGGTCTCTGAAAGTTGCGCAAATGCAAATCTCCGCTGTGGTAAGATGAAAATTGCTTAGAAACTCATCGCGGTGAGTAATTAGGATGGTCAGAACGAAAGGTGAAAGTGAGGAATAACTTTCGACCGCTGCAAACTAGTTCTGTTTTTCGTGTTTTTTTAGACAGTACCGTTACTCACGCAGGTTTTTGATGATTAGATTTTTCTATAGTTTCACTCATTTGCACCAATGCACCAAACGCAAGCTCAAATTCCTAAAACAATAGCTTACGTTTAGTTATTTTTGGACGGTTTTGATTGGATAAAAATAACTTGATTTCACACCGCAACATCAGGCTTGAGTTACTGTTTCCCTGTGGGCACGGTGCAAACATGCCGTATTGACTGCTAGCTAATAGGCTAACAAATACCAGTATTAAATGACATACGGCTGCTACATTAATTATGTAATGATATAGGCACTATCAAGTAATTGCACACAGGCTAAGTAAAGCTTTTCCATCGATTTCTGCTAATGGCATTTTATACACTTAATGGCGCTCTACCTGATTTTTACTGTCTAAAAAAACGTGAAAACCAGAACTAGTCCAAATCCCGCTCTCGACGTAAACATCACTGGCAAACCCACTTTTCGAGCCACTGACCCACAGGTTGGCGGTGCAATTCCAGCACCCGCAGATAAACGCTGCACAGGTGTGAACAATCAGAAAAAAAAACAGATTACTCACAGCAGATGGAATTGTTTACGTGACATTTCAATAATCCGATAACTCGACAAATCAGATTATGATTGGATTTTTGGTGTGCACGTAAACATAAGCAGTGTTGCCTTTCAGTTTAGCCTTTTGTATCCAACAGCGTAAAGGGTATATAGATAGGGACAGATTAGACTTTTTTTTTTTTTTTTACAAGAACATAGTTAACATGTTAAGATGTTAAGATTTCACTAAAAATCTTGCCTAGTTTTTTCGGGTTTTTAAATTTTTACGAAGTTTATAATTTGACTTCCTGGTTGGACATGGGCAGCAGATATGACATACGTAGAGGTAATTCCATAACAGTTACCCAATGGTGGAACGTAACAAAGTAAAAGTAGTAAAGTGCTGTACTTGTACTTTTCAGTCCCCCTAAAAAAAACAAAAAAAACCCGAGTATTTTTTATTGTTGTTTGAAACCTGCTGAAAAAGCTGAGGGTTTACACAAATACACAACAGCTACTCTAATACCTTTACTTAAGTATATTTTTCATATGACACTTTTACTTTTACTTGAGTTTTTTTTGTTGCTCTGGTATCTGTACTTTTACTCAAGTAACAAAATTGAGTACTTCTTCCACCACTGCTCTTACTTAGGAATCATAATGTAAACATGGACCAAAATATGTCTAAATTACACAACAGTTATGATTTGACACATAACGATATATAACATGTGTATTTTGTGGAAGGTTTAAACTGTCAGAAATGTTGATGACATAGGCAGAGGGATCCTGTTTTAGAACTCACCGCTACTACCTCCTCAACGTTTTTCCCACATTTTTGCCACTTAACTGATGTAAAACTATGATACATATTTACAACAGGTACTATCCCACAAAACCAAGTCAGAACTAGAAGAACATGAAGACCTGTCATATGCTTTTTAATTTGTGTATAATTTTAGTAAGTACACAGCCAAAGGCAGTCAGGGACAACAAATACCACATTGATCTATCTTCTGGGCCGGATATAAGTAGATTATTTTCAGTATTTTTCTAAATGAAGTCCATTATACTAAAAAGTACATCGAATCAACAGTTACCACACAAATGTCCCAAAGAAGCTCCTGTATGTGAACAATAGCAGTCTTTGTTCGAAATAACATCGTGTTCTTTGTGCTGTAAATTTGTAAACTTCAACAGCACATTTGGATCTGCTTTGACGATGAAATAAAATGTTGACTGATGCTTTAGATACTTTTAAGTGTATGGTTTCTGAGGTAATTTCATTAAATAGTGTCAGTGGGTTTTTAGAGTGATGATGAATGAGGAGCATTGCCTAAACAAACAAGTCAAAACTAAATATTGAATCTTTTAAACCCTCAAAGGTCCACAAAATGGCATCCGTAACAGGAAAGTGGTGGAAGAAGTACTCAATTTTGTTACTTAAGTAAAAGTACAGATACCAGAGCAAAAAAAAATACTCAAGTAGGATAAAAGTAAAAGAATCACGTGAAAAAATACTTTTACTTTTCAGTCCTGTTCAAAAATGTAGTGGAAGAGAACGTACAGATACCTTCTCTCAAATGTAGTGAAGTAAAAGTATCCACTTTAAAAGAACAGATACCTAAAATTTGTACTTAACTATAGTACTGTACTACTTTTAGTTCATTACGTTCCACCACTGATATTTAGTATTGCGAAATAGGGCCATTGCACAAGTTAGCAGGGTTTTAGACTGGTGGGCAGCACTGAGTTACAATTACTTGAGTAAGTTTTTGAAGAAATTATACTTTCCAGACACACTTTTACTCTTACTTGAGTAATATACTGTACAGTGTAACAGTACTCTTACTTGAGTAAAAGGTTTGGTGACTCTTCCCACAGTAAGTCTACAAGAGACAACAGCGTTTATGTTAAAAATGATTTGAATATTTGCACTTCTTAACTTACCTTCAGATATAATTCAGATTTTGTTTTGTAATTTTTGTGTCTATTCTTACAAAATTCCACGATGTGTACTTGTCCATTGCATTAACTCTAAATCAGAAATCAGATTTTAAATACTCAATACTGAAGAAGTAGTTTGGGTCACTACTTTTTAATTCTGGAGTACAATTACTAGCCTCTACCCACCCCTCTTCTCATGGTCAAAAATCTCCCAAAACTACCACATTAACCTCCCCGCGTCCCCATACATTCTATCATCTGTGCCCATTTCAACAGACAGCCATTTCAATTTCATATTCCTCTCTCTCCAAAGCCAGTGTGGACCCTTATATCCCGTATACCAGACCACCGCCGCCGCCACCCTGTGCCAGCCTCTTCCTGGAACCCTCCCCAGCTATCGGCCTCCGACGACGGCTGAGCGGTCGGCTTTAAGCACCCTCTTCTCCGGACTGCTGATTGCTTAGCTCTATCATCAACCCACAAGATTTCTATTATTGCCCGCGGATGATTGGTCTGGCTAGCTGCCTGGAGCTTGGCACCAGTGTTTGAAGTGCCACTGTATATATATCGGCAATGCAATAGGACAGAACAGAAGGGGGGAGGAGGCGGTTGGCGGTTGGAGTGCAGGTTGGCGAATTGTACATTTGTTGTCAAAATAATAGGGGCTGGATAGCGGGTATAATGACAAAGCTAACGCGCGGCGGCTACGGTTTCGCTAACGTCCGCCGCCCGCTATTTTCAGAAGGCAATTTGGCGCTGTTAAACAAATAGGCGCTTAGTTTGTTTACCGTTTGACAAATTCGACGCATCTGTGCTCGCATCATCGTTTTTAGCACTGCAGTGATGGACTAGCAAAGCGCATAAGCGGTTGTTTTTCAAAGCAAATAGAGTTTAGGCAGATTAGCTAGCGGGGTGGGACAAAGAATTCTCTGTTCCCAGTTGTGACTGAGTAGAATGGTGCTATCATATGACCATCATATGAGTACACCAGCGCACTTGTCTTTATGTTGTGCGGGAAATCGGTTTAAAACGCCTCATTTGGACACGTCTCTGGTACTGCAGGGCATGTAAGCTAGCATAGAAGCCAGTATGTTCAGCTTGTGCAGACGTGGATAGGAACTCAGGACTCAGTGACCTTTAAGAATAGTTATTTGCAGTTGGGGAATATAACAAAGGAAAAGTAGTAAAGAACTATACTTAAGTACAAGTTTTAGGTATCTGTACTTTACTTAAGCGCATTTTAAAGTGGATACTTTTTACTTTGACTTCACTACATTTGAAAGCAGATATCTGTACTTTCTACTCCACTACATTGCAACTGAAATGGCTGAGGGGTTTATTTTTAACACGTTCATAATTTGAGCAAACAGAAATAGACAAATAAAACAGCTATAGAGAAATCAATTCAGTTGTTTCTGTTGAACAAAGCACAAATCTTTAGCAAAATCACTACATTTGAAGATTTATTAGACCTCAAAATCTGCTTGAAATACTTTTACTTTTTGCTCTTTAAATACATATTTAAACAGGTACTTTAATACATTTACTTAAATAGATTTTTTCATGTGATACTTTTACTTTTTAGTATTTTTTTGCTCCGGTATCTGTACTTTTACTGCTAGCCTCGATGAGCTTCATTTGACTGGAGCCAAACGCTATGGGTGACATCACACTCACTTAGTCCAATTCTTTATACAGTCTATGAGCTAGTGATCAGTGCTCCTAATATTGAAAATTAACCTAAAATATATATAAGCCATTTGCTAATATTATCTTAAAGAAGACCTATTGTGCTTGTGTCCGCTATAGAGTTATAATCTATGACACATCTTTGGATCATTATGTTAGAATTTGCACAATTTAAACGTCATCACAACAAAGAGCGGCGTAGCCGTTGGCCCCTCCTACGGATAGCGGCGGATCACACTAGCAAGTAGCAGATTTTTTTGTTTGTACCAAAATGACTACGCAACGCTGCCGAATCCTACGCATATCATCAATTAAAAAAACAAAATTGAAGTACGAAATCAGTACAGAGCAGTGGGTGTGTACCGGTGGCGGTGAAAACGGGGATGGCATCTTGAAAATAAGTGATTTAAAGATTGCTCAAACATGCACGAATCACTCTAAAAAACAACTTTGAGAGGGCAAATGGGAAGGGGAAACAACTATAGCATGGTTAAAAGCTCTGAAAAGCCAATTTTGCGTAATAGTTCTGCTTTAAACCTTTAGCATAACAAATGTAGGTTAGTGTTTGTTTCTAGCTCACCTCATGTCATATTGATGAGGCAGCAGACCCTTATCCCTTGTGCTAATCAGAGCTGTAGCGCTGACAAACGCCTCCTGTACTGTCCACTGTATCTTTAACCCTGTTTTGTAACGCGCTGTTGGATGTGGCGATCGATGGCGTATAAAAAGCTTGTAGTGTAGCATTTCCCCGGTCGGAGCAGAGGCCAGAATATTCCCCCGACAGTATGCATCGATCTGGGCTGCTGGTCGCCGAGCATGGCCTGGACACGAGGCAACTGACCCTGGGCCAAGAGGAACACGCTACAACAACTGCTTACAAGGACTGGAGAGGTTTCAGTACGGTTGGCGCGATGGGACTTTGGCCTGAGTGAAAGCAGTGGCGTCCGAAACTAAATCTGTATGTTATGTTTTGGACTAATGTAATGTAATGCTATAGTTTGTCTGAAAATGTTTTTTGAAATGAACAGTTGAATTGGAAAACAAACTGATGAATCTAGTTCATAAAATATCTGTTGTTGTAAATTCTGTTTTAAATTAGAAATAGTACAAAAGTTGAAAAAAATTTTACTCAACCTTCCAATCACTCCAATCAACTTTTGCTTCTCCAAAAAAAAATAATAATTTGCTTTCTGTACCAAAACTGTATACATTGAGGACGACAGTAAAACAGGTTGGTTGTTGAGTGGTTGGCAGTTTGATACCAGCTTCGATCAAAGAATAATGTTGTTGTGTTCTTTGGCAAGACACATGTTTTAAATGTTTTCCCTCAGATACTCACAAGTCGATATTGTGTCATCAGTCACAGGAATTTCGTTTCAGGTTACCAAAAATACAAGCGAGGTTAGTTTAAGGTGACTGGACGTCTCTATTTACCCGGAACAGTCCCAGTTTTGAGCCCTGTGTCCCCTATTCCAGCAGATTTATCCAAAACCATTGATTTGTCCCAGTTTTATTCAAAAATGTCCCACCTATTCCAGCAGATTTATCCAAAACCATTGATTTGTCCCAGTTTTATTCAAAAAATGTCCCAGGTGTCGCTATTTTTGACCAATCTGATCATCGTCAACAGTAAATGGGGCAACATATTGTCATTTGTTTAGCTAAAATACAGAACACGGTGCTTGAAAATGACCATAAGGCACAATTTTATTTATAACAACTATCCCAACCCGGGTGTGTCCCAGTTTTGAATTTTGAAAATCTGTTCACCCCAGGTTAGTTGCCAGAAATACCGTATACCTATCATGTTAGGCCAATGCGGCACCATTTTTGTCCTGCTTAAGAAAATATATGCAAGTTAAAGAAATAATAATTAAAGATATTTATTTGAATTTCAGTAGATATGACTTGGAATAAAACCTGTTCTTCATCCAATAAAGAGAAAAAAAAATCATCTCAGCTGAATTAATAAAAACAACTCTTGGCTGTCATGAATAATAGATAAATAAAAGTTGTAAAAGTTAAAGGCCTACCTTAAATATTTACACCCACGTGATTTACTAATTTACTTTGCACCAACCTGGCAACGCTATCCAACATAAATGGACGACTTTTTCCATAGCAACCCCCCTTTTCCTTCTGCGCGTTCACGTCTTTTCAAATTTCTTCTCTCATCTTCTCTTCTATTGCTGCTTTGGTGCAATGAGGAAAAACTCCCTTTTCCGTTTATCAAATTCCGCAGCACGCATGGAGCAGCAGCTGGCTCAAACCCCAACGCTCCCGCCTTATAGAGGTCAAAAGTTTGCACCAAGCTAGCTCCTCTTTTATCACATTATCCCAAAATGTTAGCTAGCTAGCGTGCTGCACTTTCCACCTGTCACGGCTTCAAACGATGCCACCCCAAACACTGCCGGATTGGTTTCGCCTGCGATACTTTGTTTTGGTTAAATAGGATGATTGATTTGGTGACGGGAGTTTAGCCCAAAGCTAGCTGACATCATTAGCGGTGACATTAGCAGGTGACAGGAGCAGTTCAAAGCAGGTGCAGATGAGAGGGAAGTGAAAGCTAAAAGGAACGAGCAAAGCAATGGCTGCCTGGCTTCAAGATAACACAAGCTAGCGTCACTTAAAAGAAGATATGGGCGTTTGAATGCATACCGTCCGAATGGTTCATTTGAGGAGTGAGAAAATGCTAGCATATGTTTTGTGAGGTGAAGTTTCAAAATTTGCTACACCACTATCTAGTTTGGTTTCAAGGTAGAATTAATGTAAAACTAAAACCATAGATGACAGGGACAGTAAGTCTCCATAGTAACTGCTTGATGACAGAAAGGGCTATAAAGAGGACATATTTAATGTTATGAATCAAAAGCCTGTTCAGTTTAATAAAGATAATAAATCTCTCACACTACGGACTTTGTTGGAAGAAATACAATGGTACAGTCACTATACCGTAGCGTTCTGGTGTAAGGGAAACGCGTCAAATTTCTTCTGGTTGTTTATTTTCTGAACACAAGGGCTACCGTAGACCGTAAGCCACGCCAAAACAAGAGCGAAACAGCAGCAGTCTCAACTCACTAGAGCCAGTCTCCAAAACAGACCAGTAACTGACGAATAAAACCTTCACGTCAACTTGTTCGCACAGCAACCAAGTGTCACTTGTCACTACAGAGGCAGTCACATCAACAACACATAAACAGTTACAAGAACAACAAAAGGGTCACCTCTGAACTAAACGCATAATATCAGATCATTACACCACTACTGACCTTATTCCGCCCCGCCCACTTTTGCCGTAAATGCGACTGGCACCTCTGTTTAAGTGGGAATCCCCTTCATTTCAACTGAAAGTTTCGCCGCTAAAATATGATAAAACGTAGGTTAATTTGTTCAGCGTTTATGAGCAACAACAAGGCAATACTGCACCGATTCTCTGTGAGGCTTTAAAACGTCTTTGTAAGAACTTACTTGCTGTCAAGATCGGCAGCCCCATACAAAATAATACAACTCGAATGACAATGGTGGCGCCCACGGCAACTTCCGGAATAAGGTCGATAGTGGAACTAAAGATGGCTCTTTTAATTGGGGCAGTCCTGATGGTAAGGCTCAAAACTTGCGACAGACAAAAGTTCCCTCCTTTTTCAATTTCTTAAGGAATCAGATCTGTCTCGAGCCTGGAAAGGTCACTTAGCGCACATGAATCAGTCCTTTTGATAAGTCTCAAACACATTGGCTATGGCATGTTTTATGTAACGTTTGTGGTGGAGGGTTTGCACTGGGTTGGTTAATCTTGCGCTGCAGTTTGAATTTTCAAAGTCACAAGAATCCGTGTTGTTATGGCTCCCACTGATCCGTTGGACAACTTTTGATGCGGCGCAAAAAGCACATATTTCCAGACAAAAGCATTTTATTAATACTTCCTAACGTGGAACCAAGTGATAGAAATAGTACATATTTTGCTAGATTCCTTAAGCCAAAATCTATATTGTTTTCATATCAGAGCAAGTCTATTGGCTGTTGTGACGGGAGCTATTCCAGGAGTGTCACACAACCATCTAGAGTTAGCTAGGTTACAGCTACGTACTTCTTGAAAAGATCGATTTTTAGCATCTGGAAGAGGGTTCAGTCTGGTATTCCTGGTTTAGTCATTCGAAGTGGCTACACTGTCGCCCGCAGCTCGAAACGGTTTTCTCCGTTAGCGTTGTTTTGTTTGTTTTCTTCTGTATCGTTTATTCACAATAAAGGGAAAGGGAAAAAAAAGACTTCTCTATCTCTGAGCATCAACATTTTACCATAGACCCCAAGAGCTCTCCACCCCCCGCTGCGTCTAGTCTTTCTTAGGCACACTCGTCCCCGCTTCCTTCAATAGCCCTCCTGTTTATCCCTTTCACAATAAGAGCTCTCCAAAAGCACTTGAGCTCAACACTTCCACCACCTCGCCAGCTGTCAGCGCTAAGTCCATCCAAGGAGGGATTAGGGAGGGATCACGGGGTCAAGTGAAGAACAAAAGACCGTGTATATGGCAAATGTTATCAGGCTGTCGCAGAATTCACTTCAGGAGGAAATCTGCGGCGACCAATAATGCTAATAAATGTATGCGGTTGGAGCGGGGGTCAAAGGTGAGGGGTCAGGGTGCAGCCAGGCTTTTGTTAAGTTTGGCTTTTAAGATATTGTTATGCTGGGAGGGGGATGACTTAATCTATCAAAGTACACAAATGATATTGTGTCGAGATGTTTTGTTGGTTGTAGGGGTATAAAAGATGTGGGTTTAACTAGACTGTTCAGTGAGGGCTCCTTGCATAAGAATTTCAGGGCAAAATATTTACTTTGTTTTCTTTAGCTAAAAAAAGGCGCTATTCACCAAACAGGAGAATACAAAAAATGTGTTAAAATGGAGCCAAGATGTAAAAAAAAAAATAAAAAAATTAAATACTACTACTAGTAATACTACTTCTACTATTAAAATAAGTAAAT
>JACM01020928.1:0-39527 GCA_000787095.1 Periophthalmodon schlosseri | reverse complement strand
AACCTTTGAGTTTTGCAATGTTTTTAAATGGTCAAAAGCTGAAGATGTTATTGATAAAGGATATGTATTATTTGTATCTGTAGAAATGCTATATAATTGATAGTAGGTTGTAGTAGTAGGTAGTTTAGTTTGAGTGTCTCACTGAATGTAGTGTTTGGCCTGTACATTCTGATGATCTAAATCCCTCACAAAGGGCCTGTTGTACAGAGCGCTCGTATTTTTGTTCTTGTTTTATCACCATTGCAATAAGTGTTTCTCGAGGAGTGATTAATTTGCCATTAGGACGTCACTCTACAGACACCGCGCATTATTTATAGACTGGGAGTGTCGGTTACATATGTGGGAGTCCTTTCCAGACCTCACTTAACACCAGCTTGAGTGCTAGTCTCCTATTTCACTGTGAACCGAGCGCCAACAATCGCGGAAGAATGTGGAAGCATTTGAGCTATTTCTTCACAAATCTTGCTTTTTTCTTTACGACGTTTGAGTTTAGATCCAAGAGTGTGGTGTGAATTGGCGGGGATGAGGTGATCTGAGTCAAACGCCACTCTAATTCCTCACTTAACTGGAGTGTGCACTTTACAGGCTGTCAGCGCAGACTTAAGAGTTTAATTTTGGCGTCCGATGGCGTGGGAGAGTGCTAAATGTTTGTAAGATTGATGATCCCTGCGGCCGTCCTTGTCCTTTTTATCTCAATTAAATTTGATCTCAGTTAAATTTATTTATTTATGCGTTTTCCTGCTTATGTTCTTAAGAATGTGGGTGTAGGTTATTTGAGCTAAAACCCCAATTGGCAGAACGTACACATGGGCCTGTCACGACAACAAAATTTGAAATGCGATATATTGCTGAAGAAAATATATACGATATAATAATATAATATTGAAACAAATTTTTGGCACTGACCCAGTAACCCTAAAACAGGATCACCCCAGTAAAACATTTTATAGTGGCGAATTTGGAGCAGAGTTCCATATTTGGAATTCCGACCGTGAGTGTCAACCAACCAAAGAGCCAATCTGGAGCGAGGCTGTTGAAGGTAACGCCCCCTTCACTTAGCACCGCTGTCAATTAAACCTGTTGCTAACGCTAGCAGGAGCGACCTTGGGAAAAGAAGGCACCTGATTGTCTGTTATTTAAACCTGTTGCTAACGCTAGCAGGAGCGACCTTGGGAAAAGAAGGCACCTGATTTGTCTGTTATTAATGTTCATATTTTAATTTACAGAAAAAATAGCGAAATAAAAACAACAGGATCATGTAGAGCGGGTTAATACGAACATTTTAATGACGAGTCTGACAGCAGCAGTTACAGAGAGAGGGGTCACAATTTTTCAATATAAAGTGAATTGGAGCCAGACTTGATGGAGCCGGAATTGCGCCCATGATCACTTCCTATTTAGAACATGGCGGCTAGCAGGTTAGCTATGTCCAGTTCTATATATATAGTCTATGGTGGATGAATGTGGTTTCTTGATGTAAAGCGCTTTGAGCTTTGAAGGTGAGCTTTGACGCTGTATAAAAATGTGACCATTTACCATATTGGTCAATCACGGGTTTTAATTACATTTTAATAATAATTAAATGCAGAAATATACAAATAGATTTCGGTATAATTTTTTTCAACGTAAACGATGGACTTTTGGATTGGCTGTGGACCTCTCTATTAAAAAGACCTAAGCACATTGCTCTACATTTACATTTCACTGTGAACAAAGCCAGGTTCTTGGTTTGACTGCAGAAAAAAAACAAAAAAACAAACAAACGTTTGGATCATTGCCAAGGTTTGAAAATGACAAAGGCCATTTTGTTTCAGCGGTCGGAGCATCTGTCATTACATGAAATAACACTGCGCTTCGAAATTGTCATTGGGAATCTACTATTGGTGTTTCATTTCCTGATTATAGACCCTGATAAAACACATGCGCACACGGATTGAAAGGCAAAAATCCCTTGTTGCTGTTTTTTTCCAGTGCAATTATGCATTTGCAGGTCACATGGGAGCACAAAACGACACGTAATAACAATGTATGTGCACATTAAAAATAGCCTAACCTTTTGAGAAGCAGCTCACAGCAGAAAGTTGGACTTACTCGCTTGACACTTGAGTTGTGTGGAATTATGTTTGGCATTTTCACAAAGCCCTGTTTATCTCCCACTGCGCACACATTAGCGACGCTAGCCAACAGAGGAGAGAGTCGGGGGGAGAGGGGGAGAGATGGGGGGGTAGAGAGGGGACAGAGGGAGAAGAGGAGAGACAGGGAGAGAGGGAGGAGAGAGAGCGAGACAGAGGGAAGAGGAGAGAGGGGGAGACAGACAGCGAGGGGAGAGGGAGAAAGAGGAGAGAGAAGAGAGGGGAGAGAGAAATGGGGAGAGAGAGGGGGAAAGAGAGAGAGAGAAAAGAGGGAAGAGAAGAGAGAGGGAAGAGAAAGATGAGAAAAGTGAGCGAGGAGAGAGAAAGTGGAGAGAGAGGAGAAAAGGTAGAGACAGGAGAGAGAGGAGAGATGAGAGAGTAATAGACGGAAATAAATGGAGGAAATGTCACTTATCCAGAAGGAGAGAGTCGTAGATGTTGGGAGAGAGAGAGAAAGTGTGGGTAAATGTCACTCATCCAGCCACAGTAAGGCAGGCAGTGAAGGGAGGAGGGGGTAAGGAGTTAGGAAAGGATGCATCTCAGTAGGAGGCCAGCGTGAGAGGCTGAAAGGAGAGATGGATCGAGGGGCTCCGGGGGGGAAGGCAAAAGGCCAATCAAGATGGAGGGAGCGCTAAAGAGGTGACAGGTGGCCTATGCACCTGCTCTGTGGGACCTGTGTGTGGATGAAGATGGAGGAGGTGAGCACGGAACTCCAGCACATGTGACATCACCTGTAGCCTTCTGGGTGTGGAGGCTATGAACGAACCCGCCAATGCATTTTTAAGGTCCTATGTTACACAAAAGCCATGTTATGTCGTTTCCTCATCAAAAACATACCTGGAGTTGTGTTTTGTTTCATTCACACATGTTTGAGTAACCCTGGTTCATGACATCACGAGGTGGAACTGAGCATTTTGAGGGCTGAAGTGGAGTTTTCAAGCATGACATCACGAGGTGGAACTGAGCATTTTGAGGGCTGAAGTGGTAGTTTTCAAGTTAACAGCTCCTTTTACCTTTAGTTCAGTAGAGATTGTCAATTCCAAGGCTGAGCTCATCCAAATGATTCTAGTGAAGGTGTGTGGAGTTTGAAAACACAGTGGAGCACTTCCTGTATTACCACGTGACATCACGAGGTGGAACAGAGGGTTTTCAGTTTGAGAGAAGAACTCAGCCTAAATATGCAGGATTTGTGTGTTAAACATGAGAAAAACAACATAACAGATCAGAAAATGGCGTAATATGGGCCCTATTTGTCTTGATTAAATATTTAAGACTTAAGAACATGAGCCTCAGCTTTAATGTATGTCAGATTCAGAGAGGTTTTAAAATCCAAGGTTCTTCTCTACAGCTTTTAAATACTATGATTTTTTTTTTTTTTTTTTTTTACTTATGTCAAGTTTTCCAACAAAAAAACAAAAGGATGAAAGTAAAAATTGTCTTTTACTATAGCTGTTCTTGTATGTCTCTATAATACGTTTACTCTCATTGTGCAGTTACCATTTTGAGTTGGAAGTTTTGTATTAGTTAAACCAATACAATGATTTGCAATGATTTCTAATGCAGTTCTTATAGTTGTTAATTCTTAAACGTTATAAACAGAATAAAATATAGTGAAACTGAAAAAAACTATTTCACGTTGTTGTATTAGTTGCTTTAGCAATAAAAACGTATTTGCAATATCTGTGTAATCCCCATAGACCGTATACATAAATGGACATAGCTAACCTGCTAGCCGTCGCATTCCAAACAGGAAGTAATCATTGGCGCTGTTCCGGCTCCATCAACTCTGCTCTAATTCCACTTTCTATTGAATAACTGTGGCCCCTCTCTCTGTAACTGCTGCTGTCAGACTTGTCATTTTGGTCTTAAAATGTTCGTACTGACCTGCTCTACATGATCCTACTATTTTTATTTTTCGCTATTTTGTCCGTGAATCAAGATATGAACATTAGTAACAGACAAATCAGGCGCGAGGTCGCTCCTGCTAGCATTGGCAACAGGTTTAATTGACAGTGTTTCAGTCATCAGCCTCGCTCCGGATTGGCTCTCTGGTTGCTATGATACTCGCGGTCGGAATTTCGGATATGGAATTTGGCTCCAAATTGGCCGCTATAACTATGAGCCTCGATGAGCTTCATTTGACTTGGAGACGAACGCTGTGGGTGACGTCAAACTCACTTAGTCCACTTCTTTATATGCTAATCTATGGTAATCCCTTAGTTGTCCAGCAATCTGGCCAGAACTGAAGAAACAGTTTGGATGAGCTTCAGTCAAACGACTTTTTGTCCAGTTGACAGATTTGAGTATTTGCACTTATTTCTAATGCAGTTCTAATGTCAGTGGTTGATTTAGTTCTTAAACTTTATAAACAGAGTAAAAATAGAGTAAAAATAAACCAAAAACCCAACCTATTTCTCCCTCAAAAGCCAAAGAGGTTGTCCTTTGTTTGCAGTCTATCATCTTTAGTAAGTGTTGAAATGGCGGCTGTTTAAATGGAATGGGCCTTGTTGCAGTAAAAGACACTGTATCTGTCTGGTTTACTGAAGCAGGATTTATGGAGGTGTGCTTTGGCCCTGTTTGTTTCTTGAGTCATTTTTGTGCGACACCGCTGGCTCAGCTCAAGGCAGCGCACTTTCATTACAGCTCATGTCTCTGCTTCGTCTGTGGAGTTTTGAGGTGACCTGAGGTTCTTAAACCCATTTTACTCTATAGATATATGTGTATGTGTAATACTGAGAGAGTCTTGCAAAAGTTTCATCCCTACAGGCAAAAGTATGTTTTTTGGTTAACTTTTTATGCTAGCAAAAATGTGACGCTTTTAAATTTAGTCCCAGGTATAAGATAAGGGACTAAAGGGGACAGTGATAGGACTATACCGGGATCACAGCGAGCCAAAACCAGAACTAAACGAGCACCAAAATTGGACTAAGCTGGAAGACAAAATCCACGTTTGGATCAGAATCAAATCCTTGGGGTCAAAATGAGACTGCTGTGTGCTGTCTGCGTCCAATTAATCAACCACAAATCCGGAAATAATGCTGGTGTAATGTTAGCATGCTAGTTGTTAACAGTGGCACAATGGCAAAAACTCTGCTCTGGCCTCAGAATATTGTGAAATGTACTTATAAACTCGTTATGATAAATGGGATTTAGGTTAAGAAAGTGAGGAATAACTTTGAACCACTGTAAACAGCTTGTTATCTCCTCAGAAACATACCTGGAGTTGTTTTGTTTCATCCACCATGTTTGAGTAACCTTTTATTAGTAGGTGTCTACATCTCCATAGCTCAAAATGCTCTGTTCCACCTTGTGATGTAATGAAGTGGTAGTTTTCAAGTTAACAATTCCTTTTAACTTTAGTTCAGTAGAGATTGTTTGAAATTATCCAAATGATTGTGTGAAGTTGGTGTGTGTGTGTGTAGTTTACAAACACAGTGAAGCACTTCCTGTATTACCACATGACATCACAAGGTGGAACAGAGTGTTTTGCGTTTGAACGAAGAACTCAGCCTAAATATGCAGGGTTTGTGTGTTAAACATGTGTGAATGAAACAAAACACAACTCCAGGTCTGTTTGTGACGAGGAAACAATATAACATAGATCACAAAATTAAGTAATATGGGCCCTTTAAACAAACACTTGAACTAAAAAAAGAGTTTGCGTACCACAGTTTGTGAAACACTGGACACATCGACTCAGTTTTATTCCTTAGTCTGTCGTCTTCTCTTCTAATGTTTAGATTGGCATGAATATTGCATGAGTAATAAAGCCAGTACATCTCCATAGAAGTGTGGTCCATTTTAAGAGAGATGAGACGTATCTGGATCTGCATCAGAGCTGTACACTGTGAATGCATTAGGCTCGTGTATTATCAGTGTGACTGGCCATTTAATATGAGAAATAATGACCCAAATGAATCACTCTGGTCAGGCCTATTAATATTGAAATGGCATTACTTCGGTGTTGGAATAGCTTTTAACGAATGCGTTCACTTTCAGACACGCAGTTGAGAAGTTCTTCCTTATCGTACCTTCTAATTTTGACCAGATTATAACAAAAATACCCAACATGTTATCGAAACATTAATCCCACCAAGTTAGTCTGATTTACACAGTTTTTTGGTAAATTTAAAGGGCCAGTACCAGATTTTTTCATGTATTCAACCAAATCCATCTTGCCCCAGTACAGATGTATTGTATAAGCTACTCGTGAGGTCAGACTAACTTCGCTGTGTCCTGTCTGCATCTAATTATTAAGCTTTCTATCATCCGATAATCAGGAAGCGCATGGTTGGCATGCTAATAATAAAAATAATAATAATACATTACACTTGTATAGCTCTTGTCATGACACTCAAAGACGTTTCACACAGTTCAAGACAGACAAAACACAAACAAAAGAAATGCTAGTTGTTGTTAGCATTAGCTAACTGGCTCTGGCTTCTGAAAGTTGTGAAAAGCGCTTATAAACTCATCATGGTGAATACTTAGGACGCTCTGAATGACCACAGCAAACTGTTTAAAATGAACTAGTTCTATATTTCACGTTTTGAAGAGAGTAAAAGATTCAAGATTCAAGAGTTTTATTGTCGTTGTCATACAAGAACAAAAAAATACATTGTGTCATTAAACACTGCATAGTTTTGCAATACTAAAGGTGCAAGACCCAATAAATAACCCCAGTGTAAACATTAGCACAGTGAGAATACTACTACTACTACTTACTACTACTAGCCTTCTACTAACTACTACTACTACAACTACTACTACAACTACTAACTACTTCTAGCCTATTACTAGCCTACTACTACTACTAGCCTACTACTACTAATGCTACTACTGCTACTGCTAATGTTATTGCTAATACTGCTAATGCTACTACTGCTGCTGCTACTACTACTACTGCTACTACTACTACTACTACTACTACTACTACTACTACTAATGCTATTGGTTATACTACCACTAATGCTATTGCTACTACTACTACTACTAATGCTAATGCTAGTACTGCTAATGCTACTACTACTAATACTAATACTGCTACTACTACTACTCCTGATGATGATGATGATAATGATAATAATATAAATCATGTAATAATATTAAAATCAGTTTCAGTATTATTAAACACACACATTCTTCCACATACTTGAACTTCACACGAGCCTCACTCCAAACCAGTGCCCACACTCGCTCTGTCATGTCAAGACTTTCAATTCTCCCATTGTTTTTTCACACCAGTCCAAAAAACATTTCCACTTGCGCAGTTCCTCATGTCTCAAGAATCCTGCCCCGCTCCCGTTTGCCCTTTTGACCTCCGTAGCAAAATGGCACATCTTTCCTCTGCAAACACTCAGTTAACGCTCCACTGGCTGCATTTTGCTCTTAAAACTTTAATCGCCCCGGCAACCTCCCTCCTTTTCCATGACACTCTCCATACTGCATGAGACTAAATGTGAAGATTATTGAGAACAAACGGCATCGAGAATGAAATAAAAGGCGACGATGGCGTTGCAGGGTTTACTTTCAAAAGCCATTAGCCATAATAAGGCTGTGAGTAAATGGTGTGTTATTCCGCATTAAGAACACCTGGGAGACGGCTGGAGGGGATTTGTTTAAGTGTGAAAATGGTTTGGAGGAAGAGACCGCAGCGCCCACACAAAGCTCATCATAATTATTGATATACAAACCAACATATTGTGCCATTGAGATGCCACTGCTGGTTTAGGCTGGACGCTAAGGATCATAATTGTGTTTCTGTTCTGTGCAAAACGATAGGGCTCATATTTTCATTTTACATTAAGGAAACAGACCCATAATAGCAGTGTTATTCTTGGTTATGTGATATCTGCTATTTATACGACCAGGGATGGGACAAGATCTGGACCCACAAAATCTCACAAGATAAATATAGATGATGAATGATAATATTGAAACCAAACCTTACAGCGGAGTTATCCCAAATATATTTTTATAAAAACATGGCATATAAGCAACACTTACATTTTTATATAGCGCTTTTCCACCTTCAAGTCACTCAAAGCGCTTTCCATCAAGGAACCACTCACCCATTCATACACCAGTGTACGCAGACTGTAATCATCTGTGGGAGCTGGAATCACGCCGCCAACCTTTGGGTCAGCGGATCTGACCGCTCTACCATCAACCCAAGAGAACGGCATTCGAGCCGCCAAACTTCGGATTAGTGGGCAAACACTCCAAACACACCAACTGAGCCACTGTCACTACCGTTTCTGACCTTTGACTTCACTAAATACTGTGTATAAATAAGTGTTTACACGACCCGCGCCTTCCAAGAAGTCTTTGCCAATTACCTGTCTCTATCTAACTCTCATCTGATTATCTGTCCATCACATCTTTCCTCCTCCTCCTCCTCTTCCTCCTCTTGCTTTCACATCGATCTCATTTGGATCAAACTCCAGGTCAAGGAATGAATCGTTGCTTCCTCTGATTTCCGGGCCGTAGCCTTTCGCGAGCTTTGCATCATGTTACCAAGTGTGAGACCCGCTGATCCTGGGCCAGTCTGGAAACGTTTTATTGTATTTATTTCTACACAGAGACAAGCGAGGAGACAGGAAATCCATTTCATCTCGGACTTATCAGCGCGAGGAATGAGGACTTGAGACAGAGTGCTACAAACTGGACTAAAGCGTGTCTGGGATTATCGGCCGATCTGGTCCTCATTTCACACCTCTAAACAAGCACCAACAGCCTTGTAATTACTCTGCGTGTGTTTAACCTGTCGTGTCCGTGCCTGTGCCATCCAATACAACACCATGCTAACAGTGTTCTGGACTATACAAGAAGGATTTGCACACTCTACGTACTAAATCTAACTTTTTAATGTGATGTTAAGGTACGCTTTATTGAACCCGTAGGGAATAAGTCCTCTGCATTTGAACCATCCTTCACTGCCGCTGGGGCAAACTGCCAGTAGCGGTGGGTGCCGCAGAGCCACGCCCGGGGGACCCATCTCCATCTCTTGAGCGAGGCTTGGTCAGCACTACCTTAGCTGGACGATTTTACCTGTGAATGTTTTGGGTTGATGGGGGGGAAGGAAACCGGAGGAACCAGATGAGGTAGTTAGGTTGTCTGTTCCAGAAGCCTCCTCTCGGCTGGCCTGGGAACGCCTTGGGGAGCTGGAGGAAGTGTCTGGGGTGAGGGAAGTCTGGGAGCACCTGCTTAGACTGCTGCCCCCGCAACCCGGCTTCAGATAAGCGGATGAAAATGGGTTGATGGATGGGGGAAACCGGATTGCGTGGAGTAAACCTACCAAGACATGAGCAGAAACATGCAAACTCCACATAGTAAGACCTGGGTGTCTGGGGAGTCGAACCCGGGACTTTCTTGCTGTGAGGCGAGAGTTCTACGCACTCAGCCACCATGCCGCCATCTTTATCACGTAAAGAAAAAATGGAACTGTGTAAAATCCCACTAATTTTATCATAGTCTGTCATAGTATTGAAGTTACTGTTAGCTTACTTGCTAATAACACTACAGAGATTACTGCTGATGTGGACATGTACTGCGCTCTCAGATAAAATACTGCCTTCTAACTTGTGACAAACTGATGCCATACCTTTCAAACATATTAACAAGAATTTACTTTCTATCAGTTGCGTAAAAACATATTTAACTTTCTGCCTCTATCAATAACAGTTGGTATCGTTTGCTGACGCGGCCCATTTTACATTACCGTACTTGTTTTGAACTGGGCTTGAACAATGACTCTGCTGTATTCAAGCTGCCACAGTAGGAGGCTGGTCCAGTGATGATGGATACTAAAGCGCTGACAGGTATATTGGCTGTTTACTCGTTTCCACGGTGACGGATCGCCACGGTGAGATGTAAATGAACGCGATGTACGCCCTGTTTTATCACCCTGACAGCTTCACACACTTTACAACCACAGACGCCCATCCATATCACTTGTAATAACTACTTCCTGCGCCGAAGTTTGTAAACTGCTTTGTGAGCTGAGAAAGTTAGCATCTCGTCTGATAGCTTCAATTGAAATTTGCATCGTCGTATCAGAGCAAATGGAAAAGCAGCGATTGTGGAGACAGAAATAATGAATGTTTTGGGTGATTTTGTACAACTTGAATGGCTCTGTTTTACGACTGGGCAAACATAAAAAGCAGGTGAACACTGACTTTGCTCTTAAGTAATTTCAGAGGGAAATGAGGTTGTTTAATGCACCAGGAGACGCAGCAGGGAGACGGTGCCAGGACCTTGCGTTCTGCTCCGTCTAAATAGCTCTATTTTCTGTCTGCGTTATCCCCCAGGTCTTAAGCGCAGGTCTATACATTTTAATGGTGGTAACATTTACACCTCCATTTTGCGCCTTATCAAATTGTGTTGTTTCTGTCATACAGTTTTATCAACTTGTATTTTAAAGCCCCTGTATTACGCAAAAGTGACTCTTTAAACTATGTTATAATGTTGTTACCTCCTCAGAAAAAACATACCTGGAGGTTTGTTTCATTCACAGTTTGAGTAACTCTTTATCATTAGTCTGTCTACATCACCAAAGCTCAAAACGCTCTGTTCCACCTTGCGATGTCATGAAGCTGTAGTTTTCAAGTTAACAGCTCCTTTTACCTTTTGTTTACTAGAGATTGGCAATTCCAGGGCTGAAATCACCCAAATGATTTTGGTGAAGGTGTATGTCTTGCCCAAGGATACAAGGTCAGAATTCATCTGTTTGAGCTGGAATCGCACCACCAACCTGTGGGTCAGTGGATGTGGCCACTCTACCAATGATGTTTATTTATTTATTCAGTATTTTACCAGGTAAACCAATCACACATCGACAACAATGCGAAACTGTGAATTCATCGTTGACGTTTATGTCGAGAGCGGGATTCGAACCGCCAACCTTCAGATCAGTGGTCAAACTTTCCAGCAACTGAGCTACTGTCGTCCATATGTACAATTAAATAAGCGGCTGTAATTGGCCTTAAGTGGCTCGTACCATTGATGGCCAGTTCCCAAGTCAACATTGGGTCACTATATCCACTCCAGTCCACAGAGCGATCAGAGCCAGCGTGGTGTCAGCTGGGACTCTGAAGACTTAATCAGGATTAAACGGCTGGAAAATCGTCTGTGACTTAGTGAGGAAGAGGAGGATGACGAGGAAGAGCCAAAGCAAGGACACACAGGAGTGGAACTGTTATTAGGGCTAAATAAAGTTACATGTTGTGATGTCGTTGAGCAGCTTCACAAAAGAAATGACGACTTCTAGCTTGGAGTTATTTTAAGTCGTATCGCGTAGTCTTTTCTTAAACAACACTTTTATACAATCCTGGCACTGCAAAACAAAAATATTCTTATTGGGCGACAGTAGCTCAGGTCGTAGTGTTCGTCAACAGATCTAAAAGTCGCCGGTTCGAATCCCGCTCTCAACATAAACGTCATTGGTTGAACGATCAGATCCACTGCTGAAAGGAACCACTCACCCATTCACACACACACACGTTCATACACCAGTGTACGCAGACACTGGGGTGGTGGGTTAAGTGTCTTGCCCAAGGACACAACAACAACATTCATCTGTGGGAGCTGAAATCACACCGCCAACCTAATCTTCTTCTTCTTTATTCTTTATTCCGGACTCCATTTTTAAAACAGACAAACAGTGACAATACAAACAGTAAACATTTACGATACTAATATTTATAACATGGTTTAAAATGCGAAATTCACTGTAATGTTTTAATAACTTGGCTTATAAAGATTTAGAAAGTTTCAGAAACAGATTTTAAATAAATTATAGGTGGTGTGGTCATGAGTTACCACATAGCTCATTAGCTTTGAGCAAGCGTTGAAACTTATTTACAACTATTTTGTTTTTGGAAAATACGCGGGAAAAATTTCAATATTACTTCCAGAACGCTGAGGTGGGCGGTCACCGTTGGCCTTACTAATGATCTACGGATGACCTTGGTCTCTATCGGTTATCGGCCACATTGGAAAAAAGTCTAGCCAAATCGGCCCGTCCCTAGTCACAGTGTTGTAAGTTATTTCTGCATCAAAAACTTGGCTAAAACCTGCATGAGTCAGCACACACGATATCACTTAACCTCCGTAGTCCAAACGCCCTCCCATCGTCCCTCCCTCAGAGTCCCTTTAACTGTAAAATGAGGCCTTTAGGACTACAAAGTGGGTCCCGGAGCAGTGCTGGGCCGTGTAATGAAATTGGTCAGGCATTGGTTTTTTGGAAGGAGGTTGCGTCCTTTTGTTGGGATCCAGTTTAGCCCTGTTATTTTTCTGTATTAAACACTGTCTAACTTCCATAATGGCGACTGTGTGCACGCAGATAAAGCCTAAGCAATTACACTGTCATGCTGATATTTTCTTTCTCCTATTCTCACTTTAATGTCCTGTCAATCAACACTCTTTTCAGCAGCTCGTAGCAGGTATTATTATGATTCCCGCCATTGTTTTCATTGTAATAAATGCTGTACAGTGCCGCGCAGGGGTCACGCTTATGGAAGGCTGTTAACAAAGAAAGGCACAAAAATACACAGTCTGAAAAAAGAAAAAAAAAAAAACGAAAAAGTGAACTTAATGTTTCAGTAAGTTGTCTCATCTTGAATTGGACTCAACAAATTATATTATGTGTATACATAGTGACAATAGCGCAGTTAGTAGAGCGTTTGCCCACTGAGCTGAAGGTTGGTGGTTAGATTCCCACATAATGAATGCTGTCGTCGTGTCCTCGGGCAAGTCCCCAGTGTCTGCGTACACTGGTGTATGAATGTGCGTGTGACTGGGTGAGCGGTTCCTTGATGTAAAAGTGCTTTAGTGCCTTGAAGGTAGAAAAGCGCTGTATAAAAATGTGACCGTTTACCGTTTAGTTCAGGGCTAACTGCTCCTCGCATTGAGTTGGCTAAACATTGTAGATTAGCAGTATTGATGGGACAAGATCTAATGCCAAAAGATTAAGATAAAAGTGCTTCTAGATTAGCATCCCTCTTGCGATCTTTTTCTATATTTAAACCAATCTGCTACTGATCTATGTTAGGCTACATCCGACAGCTGAAGAGTGACTACACTCATGATAATATAGAATTATGAATATAGAATGTTTTAGACTGACAATAATGCACAAGGGATAGGTGGAGATATTTAAAAAACTTTAAAAACTAATTATGTCTAAATCTTGGTTGACTGATTCTTGTGAACCTAATACCATGTAGGGTGAGGCCCGTCGACACAAATTTGGGGGCTCGGAGCAAATAGTGTCACAAGGGCCCCCCTCTAATATCACTTATTAGGAGGAGGGTCCAGTTTTGGGCCCCTAAGACCTTATGGTCCGGGACAATAGACTCATTTCTCCCCAACTGTCGACTCCCCTGTGTAGGGTTGTCAAAAAAGTGAGTGTGACGTCACCCATAGCATTTGGCTCCGGTCAAATGAAGCTCATTGAGGCTAGAGCAGTTATAGGGGCCAATTTGGAGTTGAGTTCTATATTTGGAATTCCAACTGTGAGTATCATAGCAACCAAAGACCCAATCTGGAGCGAGGCTGTTGAACGCTGTCAATCAAACCTGTTGCTAACGCTAGCAGGAGCGACCTCGGGGAAAGAAGTCACCTGATTTGTCTGCTATTAATGTTCATATCTTGATTTACGAACACAGTAGTGAAATAAAAAACAGGATCATGTTGGACGGGTTAATACGAACATTTTAAGACCAAAATGACGAGGGCCGCAGTTTTTCAATCTAAAGTGAATTGGAGCCAGAGTCAATGGAGCCGGAAGTGCGCCCATGATCACTTCCTATTTGGACTGAGGCGGCTATGGTTAGCTATGTCCATTTAAATATACAGTCTATGCTACTACTACACTAATACTACTTATCAATACTCAAACCTTCTTTTCGCATTGTGATAACACTAATGCGTGTCTTGCATCATCTCATCCCATCCTTATCTTGAAGTGATTGAAGTTAATTTACTTTCTGTGTCTCATAAAATGGCTTGAAAACACCTGGCATGGTCTAGATTTTCAATAAACTTCAGGATTTTGCCCTCGCCCGACTGTCTTTCCAAAAATCGACACCACAAATGTGTCACTATACTAAAACGTTCACATGTCATTATAGCGGCTTATTCCATTAGCAAATATCGCCATGGGGTTTGCGTTAGGCATTAGTGGGTCCCTCAACGGGTCAATGGCGTCTATTCTTTTGCCAATGAAAGAGACATTTTGTGTGAACATTTGTGGAGTATTTTTCAGTGTGGATCAAATGAGCTGCCGCCTACTCACGCTCCCAGTCCTAATTGTGTTTGCGATTTTTTTATTTATTTACAGTGAATGTCGACGCCCACACGCTCAAATTTGGTTGCCATTCTTACCGCAACACAATCCGAAACCGATTTAGATAATTGTTCCTGTCCTCCTACATGTGCAGCAGTAGCGCAAGATGTTTCATTTCAATAGCATAGGCACAACAATAATGAGAATTCAGGCAAGAAAAGACAAAAGTTTTTTGTTTTTTTTTCAAAATTCACGTTAAACTGAAAATTAATACTACTAGCAGATTTTAATTTTATCTGTTTATTTTAATAGAACTTTGTGGCAGTATTGAGAAAGCATTTATACAGGGGCGGCGCCAGGGGAGGGCTTGAAGGGGCATTATCCTCCCTTAGAATGGCCAATGCTTCCCCATAGCAAAAGATTTTTGCCCCACTTTCATAGCACATCCGATCATGACTAAAAATGTTCAAATGGCAACCACAGAGTGTTTAAAATTAGACTACAATTAAAAAAAAAAAAATCCATATTAGCTTTTATAAATCACTACATTTAAACTTGGGTAAAACAGCGATGCAAACATGGCAGGGGGAGTGGTTGTGCTTGCATCCATATAAGACTCTAAATTAACATGTTAAGTGAGCGCCCCCCCCATTGAAGAACTTAGCCCCCCCATAGCTCCTCCAACCAAAAATATCTGGCACCGCCCCTACATTTATTTACTTAAACTAGGCGAGATAAAAAGTAGTATTGTGCTAAGGTAGGGCATCCATGTTAAAAGCTACGCCAAATTTATATCTCAAAATTACTGGAGGAGGGTTGAGGATTTGTTATTTTGACATTGGTAAGAAGATGCCGAAAACTAATGTTGGCATTATGTAGTACATTAAGCAGGGTAGCTGGGTGGTTAGCCCTGTTGTGAATGTGTAGCTGGTGATCTTAGGTGGCGCTATCCCAGAAGCTGAAAAAGTCTTGCATAACGGACAATAATAATAATATGGCATGAACAGTGGTCGACTCAAGTTCACTTCCGGTCTCTAAAGAACTCCTCGGTCTAATCAGATTTCACAACTTCACAAGGTCGTCGGCTCACGCTTCCTTTTCCTTCTCCATAATCACAGATTAAGATTCACCAGCGTGTCCCTGCCACTGCAGAGGGACCCGAGTTTATCAACATGAAGCCAGCAGTGGAAGGTAACGCAGTACAAGTTGTAAAGTACTGTACTTAAGTAGAATTTTTAGGTATCTGTACTTTACTTAAGCATATTTTACAGTGTATACTTTTTACTTTTACTTCACTGCAGTATTCAGAGCAGTGTCTGTACTTTCTACTCCACTACATTTTTGAACAGGACTGAAAAGTACTTTTCATATGATTTGAGGGGTTATTTTTACCAAGTTCGTGGTAAAATCCTGACTAAAGTTTTCGAGTTCAAGCTTTGGCTTTGAGCAAACAAAAATAAATACACAAAAAAAAAGAAAAATAATAAATTGATTCGTATTGTTACTGCTGACAAAAATATGTAACATTCTGAGTCAACATCACTACATTTACACTTTAACAAATGAACAACGCTTGTGTGAAATACTTTTACTTTATACTCTTAAAATACATTTTCAAACGGGTACTTAAATATTTTGACTTAAGTATATTTTTTCTTGTGATACTTTTTTACCTCTCTATCTGTCCTTTTACTTAAGTAACAAAATTGAGTACTTCATCCACCACTGGAACCAGCGTCGAAGTGTCATGGCCGACTTATTTGAGCTTTAGTAAAACAAATGCAGAAAACCTATTAAAGGGCCTGTACTTGCTTTTGTTCCATGTATTTGAGCTAAACTGTCCTGCTCCAACTTGTGAAGTCAAAATAAGTCTCCTGTGTAATTATAAACCGTTTCTTGGTTTGCGAATCAGGAAGTGAGCAGTTAGCATGCTAGGTTGTTGTTAGCTTTACCGTGACAGCAAAACTCCATTCACGTTTTTAAGATAGTTCAGGTACAGCGCCTTTAAACAGAAAACTAGAAAGAAGAGGGTTTTTGTCTAAGTCATTGTCAAAAAAGCCAACCGATTTATTTGCCATCTTTTGAAGTCAGGCGCAGTTCAAGCCCGTTCATGTCATGTGGACATGTAGCAGCCACAGAGACACGTTCACTGTCACCGTATCTGTCGAAAAATCCACGAATCACCATCACACGTCTGCATAAACTTCAAACTCTTCATTTACCAAAGTTTGCAAAAGTTTCGAGTGACTAAAAATATGTTTTTGTAGATGTATCAAAAGGGTGTGTTTCTGTGATTACAAAGGGAAAGTATAATAAGAAACTTGATGATTCACAAAGGAGGAAAAGCTCTTTGTTTGCAATATTAAATGTAATAATAAAATGGCATGAAATAACAAGGAAGCTTTTGGTTCAATGATTTTCCGAGTGCAAGTTTGAGCGTAGGTGATGAAAGATGCCATTTTCTTTGCTGAAAACTTTACTTAAAAGAGACACATAACATCATGGTCTTAGATTTGATTTGATTGACTCTTGTTTCTGTCAAGATGCTTCATTTACAAAAATACCACATTCATTTGTTATTTATTTTCTACACTTGAGAGACAACATGCTGACTAATGTAATGTTGTAATCCCGATCTTGTACATATCTGCTGGGGCGTCCACAACCTGGAATGTTCCGCAGTATGGCTTTAAACATAACCCAAAAAACACATTGTAATTGAAGAAAATCATGATGAAACTATTGGAATTATTCTGTGTAACTTTTGTAGAAGTAAAAGTACATTTCAGTGGTAAGTGATCACATTTTTATATAGCGATTTTCCACCTTCAAGGCACTCAAACCTACGTTTAGCATTAGTTAGCCCATAGCGATGCCTTTGAAATTTTAATGTTTGAATTTTTGAATTACTCGGATTAGTATCTTATTTTCAATACTTTTCACAACCCTACTGCCTACAGCTATGACAAGCTAGAAATAAAAACTGAACAGAGATATTTACCCTCCAAGAATTTTTGTTTTGGATATGTTCTAAACCAGGTGTTGCAGTTATCAACCTCAGATCTTACTCCATTTTGTTTCCTGTTGCACGTGGTCATAATGTTCTGCTTCATCTGCGTCGCGCCTCCGAATGTTTGCATCTCACCCACAATAAATCTATCCAGCACCAGCCTCACAAAGACTTATCCAAATACCACAATGACTGGGAATTTGAATCGCAAAGGCTGGACCCTGGAGCCAATGGGTTTAGCAAGAATTCGTCTTATCTCCAAAAGCCGGCGGAAACATTTCAAGGCAGAAAGCGTTTCTAAATGTCAGAAAAGCAAGTGAGAATCATCAAGGTAGACTATGGCTTATTGATGTAAACAGAAAGAAAACTGCGTGGATTTAGTTTTTGGTATTTGGAGTTTTCTCGAGAATGCGGAACGAAAGGTCGGAACACGGCCAGATTGAAAAGTAGAGAGAGAACTCGCTGGATGTAGGTTCTGCGGGTGTTACAGCCCACATAGCTCTTTTGACTGGGAGCTGAATGCGTTTTGTTTTCATGTGTGTGGAGTCGGCACTAAGCTCAAACGCAGACTACTTAGAATCAAACAAATCAGCTTACGCACTTGAAGACTTACACAGAGACTCAATGGCATGAATGAAAGGACGCGTTTTTTCATTCTATCTTTTATATTTTTATATATACTTTCTTTACAATGTTGTTTGTTTAGTGTTTGTTTGATACTAACACATCGGTGAAAGCCCCTCTATCACATCAGAAGTCAAGATGTTTTATTTTGAACCTTTGTCCCTGTCCACTTGGTCCCTAGTTCTTTCGCTCTAAGGTTGAACTGTGACAAACGACTGCCCGGGGTCGTCTGTGACAGTTGCTTCCACATGGTTCTCAACCAATTCTGCCCACGTGGTCTGTTTTTCTCAGTCTGATATTGCTCCATCACAGCTGTTTGGAATGATCACAGGCATGTTGTTTCCACATGGCTCTCATTCAACTTAATGGATTTTTAATTGCATAAGGGACAACCTTAAGTCTGTCAGTTTTTCTCCAATAGCTACTATTACATCACTCTGAAATTTGTAATGGGAATGGAATAAGACTATTTACTGGTCACATTTATTTATACAAAACTGTTCTGTCGTTACTTGAGAGATAAGTAACAGCGACGTAACATTTGGATCAGTTTTGTCTTATTTTATTTTAGTTTAAAGGAAATAAATGCTGTTTTCAGTCTCTACCTTGGTATCGGTTGATATCGGGTACCTGCAGATTCTTAAAGCTATAGTTTTGAAATCGGCATCGGAACTGAAAGAGCCGGATCGGTGCCTCCGGTCATGCCATTTGCAGGTATCACTGTATCTGTATAGTCCGGGCAAATTGGAAAGATTTCACGAAAATTCATCTTAAATTTGTCGTCGATCTGGGAATCAAAACCAACACCTTCTTGTCATGAGGCGTGGGCGGTACCATTGCGCCATTGTGTTGCAGTGGATTTAAACAGCTCCCCGCTCCTCCCTAATGGTAAATCCCGGGCTGTGTTACACAATGATATGCAAACTGCCGGTCCAATCTTATCATATTGAGAGATAAGGGGAAATGGCAGTCTGACTTATACCAAAGATCTCCTCCATCCATCTCTATTTGCAGTGTGGACTCTAGCTCCCAGGCGTCTCTCACGGCTATAGCATTAGCATGTTGGACAGCTCTGAATACGTCACTGTTTCGGTTCCCTTATTCCTGGCCTTGGCTCCAGATCACATTGTGAATGCAACACGAGCGTTTGGGTTTAACCAGCTATGGCTTTGAAATGTGCCTTTAAAGGGGTTGCATAATGGCGGCATCACAGCAGCAGTAATGAATAAAACAAACACGTCTCCACTTTTCCTTTGCACTAACAGATAAAGTGATAAAAAGGATGGATTTATAAGTTCAAGGACAAAGGTAGTTTTCAATAAATTAACAGATGTTATAAACGGATAAATGCATATAACTTTCCTTCATATGGATCTACTGTACGTACATGTAAATCAGACCTATTCTACAAAATTGACTTTTTAGAACTTTTAATCATGTTATAGTTTCCTTCTCGTTTATGCTCTCGAAATTGTATTTGGAGTGATTCATGTTTGAGCAATCTTTAATCACTTATTTTCAAGACGCCATTTTGCCGGTCAACCCCCGTTTTCACCACCACCTTTGCTGCCTTTGTTGTGATGTTTACGGCAACGTCAGCTCTCACTGGGCACCGCAGTTTTCTAACGCCTTAGTGAGCCAACCAGTTTCTTTTTTTAAAGTCGTTTTAGATGAATATTGAATATTTTGCGATTTTAAATGTCCAAATTATAACAATGATCCACGGGTGTCATAAATTATAACTACAGAGCAGACACAAACACAATAGGGCGGATTTAAGGAACTATTTATCAGCTGTTTTTTCATTGAAATTCAAGCTTTAAGGATGTTAAAAAATGAATATGCATTTCTTCTCCCTTGAAGCACATATCCATTTTTCAGCTCTATTGCCTAAAGCAGCCAAACTGAGCACAGACAAGATCCTATAAATCATCATATATTTTCGTTTTAGCAGCTCATCTAAAACATCTTTAAAAACATTTCTCAAATTTGTCCACCAATTCCCCTGTGATTCTCAGCGCTCTGTTCCAATTCCCCTGTGATTCTCAGTGCTCTACTGTTCCAATTCCCGTTATTCCCAGCATTCTACTATTACAATTCCCCTGTGATTCTCAGCGCTCTACTGTTCCAAATCCCATGTGATTCTCAGCACTCTACTCTTCCACTTCTCCTGTAATTCTCAACAGTGCTTTTCCTCAGAAGTTTGAGGCGAATTTTATTTTGATTTGAGTTAAATTCACCCTTTTTCGACAAAAAAATTACACTTAGACTCTCGACTTGAAAATGCTTCAAGTTGCTACGTTTTCAGTCAGCTCCAGATTAAGATAAGTGACATATGGAGTAACTCTGGAGGTTAGCTGCCATATCAGATCAAGTACTCACTCCATAAGACGCTCTTGAGGATTAAAAGGGTCTTCATGAAGTCTATATCATTCTATAGTGTTTGGATTAATGTTGTATTTTAACACTTTCTGCAACAACTGGTCTAAAAGGGGTGTTTTTATGTGCCTGACCCAAACTGCACCAAAACCACAAGCTCACAGGAGTTAATGTGAGAATTCTACTAATCAATCAATCGATAAATGTGTCCCAGAGGAGCAATTTATGCCCTTTGAGCAGTTCAGTATAACGATAGAATGGCTCAAACAAAGGTCTGAGTACAGCTGGACAGAAGGTCTAGTCAGGTAAGGTCAGCAGACGTCAGGGCGGGTTGAGGTGAGTAACAGCCCCTCAGGACAAAAGTGTAAAGCATGTATTTGTTAGGGACGTTGAAAGCATTATTTCTGTTATAATTTAATCTCTTTGCTCTTAAACCTTGTGTTGAATACTGTGTACTACAGACACTGAGATTAACTTGTTTCTCAGTAAGAATGCTACACACTTATTTTAAGATGTCTTCAGTGGAACCAGCTCCTTCAGTTAAAAGATGCAGCTCTCCATATACCTGTGACAAGAGGCCCTTGTAGCCAGTCTTTTCAGAGACCGCAAGCAATCTTTTCTGTGACATATTCTGCCTTTCTGTAAACAGTTAAAGGTATGTCCATTTATGACCTTGTACGGCCAGTATGTAAAAGTAGTTTAAGTCCATGTAGGGCCAGCCTTCTATAGATAGTACCTTTCTCAGAGTATAAGTACAAGGAAAACTCCTTTGTAATGTAACGCATGTGCTGCTGTCTCTACCTTCACGCATCTTATCAGATAAAACTTCTTTCAACTCTACCTGGTCTGAAATCGCTTCCTTCACAATTACAGTCGTCAGAAGTTTGCAGATGTTCATCAAAACTAAAACCAGTATCAAAGCCAGATTCTCATTTAAACAAGTTTTACTGAATGTTGATGTCTATCCATCAATACTAGACCAGGTGGTGATATTTAAACAAAAATACTATGATATTGGTTTAAAGTATTTTATATACTCCTATGTTGTGCTATTGAAATTCGTGTCGGGTATCAGACCTTTTTCTCAGTATGAAAATGGGGTTTGAAATTTTAGTACTGTGATTTCACTCGTATTTATATATAAAAAGGTGATGGAAACTGATGGAAAAATGTAGTGGTCACATGAACAAAGGCACACAGAACTCGTTTGTATAAAGCCAACTTTATACGGCTGCGCTCATATCATAACATTATATTGTGCTAATGAAAATATGATTAGCGTTTGCTTTTATGTAATTGAATGGGGCTTATTTTAAAGCAATCACACCACAAAAACAACAGAGTGCCTTTTTAATGTGTGGAGTGGTTCAGTGGCTCTTTTTAATGTGCGGTGGTGCAGTGGCTCAGATGAGGGCCCTGCACCTGATTTGTTTTTAATTAACAATTAATGAATCCAGACATTATCCGCTCCCAGCACCTGGCTAAGGGCAAGCCTTCATTTAAGCACATTACAATTCAGAGGCAGACTTTTGTTCACAATCACTTGTTAACTGAATTTTTCCGTCTCCATAGTGACAGTGATGGTTATTTCAATGTACATTTTAGTAAACATCCCTGCTCTAAGCTACAGATCCACTTTCATGGGGTTGAATGGCAGATGCTAACGTTTACTTTTTCTTACTAGACCAATGTTGGCGCCTAATTATGCACAGGTCCAATACAGTTGAAACCAGAAGTTTACATACACTATACAAAAAGACACATATGCTTTTTTTTCTCACTGACATGAAATCAGACTAAACTTTCCTGTTTGGATTACCAAAATTATTTCTATTTGCTAAATGCCAGAATAATGAGAGAAAGACTTTTTTAAACAATTTTTCATTACTTTATTCAAAGTCAGAAGTTTACATACATTTCATTAGTATTTGGTACCATTGAATTTAAACTGTAGGACTTGGGTCAAAAGTTTTGGATGTCCTTCCACAATCTTCAAACAATAGTTGAAGATTCCTCCTGACAGAACTGGTGTAACTGAGCCAAGTTTGTAGACCGCCTTGCTTGCACATGCCTTTTTAGGTCTGCCCATAAATTTTCAATAGGATTGAGATCAGGGCTTTGTGATGGCCACTCCAAAACATTTACTTTGTTATCCTTGAGCCACTTTGTAACCAGTTTGTCAGTATGCTTCAGGTCATTGTCCACTTGGAAGACCCGTTTGCGTCCAAGCTTTAACTTCCTGGCTGATGTCTTTAGATGTTGCTTCAGTATTTCCACATAATGTTCTTTCCTCATGATGCCATCTATTTTGTGAAGTGCACCAGTCCCTCCTGCAGCAAAACAACCCCACAACATGATGCTGCCACCCCTGTATTTCACAATTGGGATGGTGTTCTCACGCTTGAAAGCTTCCCCCTTTTTCTGCTAAATGTAACAATGCTCATTATGGCCAAACAGTTAAATTTTAGTTTCATCAGACCACAGGACATGTCTCCAAAAATTAAGGTCTTTGTCCCTGTGTGCATTTGCAAACTGTAATCTGTTTTTTTTATGTTTCTTTTGGAGTAATGGCTTCTTCCTGCAGAGTGGCCTTTCAGCCCATGTCGGTACAGTACTCGTTTCACTGTGGATAATGACACACATAATGACACCAGCTTCAGCAGCATCTTCACAAAGTCTTTTGCTTTTGTTCTTCGGTTGATATGCACATTTCAGACCAAAGCACGTTCACCTCTGGGACACAGAATCCGTCTCCTTCCTGAGCGCTATGATGGCTGGACGTTCCCATGGTGTTTATACTTGCATATAATTGTTTGAACAGATGAATGTTGCACCTCCAGGCATCTGGAAATTGCACCCAAGGATGAAACAGTCTTGTACAAGTCCACAATTCTCTTCCTGATATCTTGGCTGATTTCTTTTGACTTTCCCATGATTTTACACAAAGAATCAGTGTGTTTCAGGTGAGCATTCAAATACATCCACAGGTGTGTCTCTAATTAACTCAAATGTTGTCAATAAACCAATCAGAAGCTTCCAAAGACATGACATCATCATCTGGGTTTTCAAAAATTGTAAATGTATAGTAATCGTACTGTATGTAAACTTTGAAGAAAGTAATGAAAAATTGTCTAAAAAAACTCCTCGTTATTTTGGCATTTAGGAAATAGAAATAATTTTGGTAATCCTAATTATCCTAAAACAGGAAAATTTTGGTCTGATTTCATGTCAGACAGTGAGAAAAAAACGTGTATGTGTCTTCTTATATAGTGTATGTAAACTTCTGGTTTCAGCTGTAGCTAGGGAGGCACTCCCCCAGTTCAGGCATGTTAGAATGTTGCTACCTTCTTAAAAACATACCTGGAGTTGTTTTGTTTCATTCACAAATGTTTGAGTAACTAACTTTATGATTAGTCTGTTTGTATCTTAAAAGCTCAAAATGCTCTGTTCCACCTTGTGATGTCATGAACCGGTAGTTTTCAAGTTAACAGCTCCGTTTACCGTTAGTTCAGTAGAGATTGGCAATTCCAGGGGTAAAATTATCCAAATGATTCTAATGAAGGTGTATGGAGTTTAAAAACAGAGTGGAGCACTTCCTGTATTACCACATGACATCACAAGGTGGAACAGAGTGTTTTCTCTGTCTAACTCAGCCTAAATATACAAGGTTTGTGTGTTAAATGTGTGAATGAAACAAAACACACATGTAAACCCTGCCTTATGCCTCAGCTCGTTGGTTCTTCGTCTCTTCCCACTTAAACATATCAAAGCTTATATCCCTTCTCCTGACTAGTACGTAACTTCTCTCCCATTAGCCGCTCCATGTTGGATCTTTGTTTTCTCCACTGACGGATGTGTTAGCTGCTGGTACTATTAACGCTGCCCGAAAGCAGTGCATCCAGTTACAGCTTATCATCGGAGGCTACACTTTTCTCATCTGCCGTCATCTCCTGTCACTCAAAACCCAGCGAGGCGGTCGGCAAAGACGAAGCCGAATCTACACACTGCTATCACTCAACCCTCTGCCCCTCTGCCTTCACACAAACACTTTGAGCGAAAAAAACCCCAACGAAAAAACATCTGATTTGATTTGCAAAAGATGAGGCGCCGCTGCATACTCAATCAACGAATGTTACTCCAATTTTGTTTCTGGTTTGGAGGCAAAACAGTTGGATGAATATATCAAGCGTCTTTGGATTGTCAAGAATCGGGCTATGTCGCCACTAGCAAAGCAGGCAGGGCATGCCCAGCTAATCAAATCATGCTAATGTGATAGCACTTATCCCATTATGTCTGTTTCAGCGGTTTTAGCTTTTCGACCGACAGTAACGCGATGTCTTCTGTAAGGGGGTAAGACGGTCATTTTCGGGAATATTTTTTCATTCTGGACGCTTGCCTCGTGTGCTTATCCAAGTGAGTTCTGACAAAATAGGTTTCAAGTCCAGATAGCTCACAGAAAATATTGGTATAGGAGACGTTTTGCTTTTTAAGTTGAACAAATTTTCGAAAGAAGCCTTGGAGAAAGAGATTGGGGATATGGGATTGAGGGTTTCCAGCCAATGGGTTTTTATGCTTTCAAGTTTTTTTGCAGATGCATCATGGCCAAAGGTAGAAAATGTTCAAAAGTATAATTGAGTTATTCCATGGTAAACTTTAACACAGCTAGAGGCCAGGCAGAAGAAGAAATTATTTTTTTTTATAAGGTGATCTGACACACAGCACATTTCCTGACCTGCAGAATTTCTAGCGTGCAAGTTTTAGTCTGAAAAATTAGTTTGGTTATGAAAACTTTTGAAAGGGTCATGTCGATGTGCTATTTTCAGATAAGAGATAAAAATGTATGAGAACTACTAAATTCATAAAGGACACCATAATGCAAAATAGACTTTTTTGTGTTTTAAAACCATGTAATGTTATCCCCTCATCAAAAACATACCTGGGATTGTTTTGCTTCATTAACGCTTGTTTCAGTAAAACATTCATCCACAGTTGTTTTCTCTGCATTTTGCCTGGATTGTTGCATCACAGGTAACAATCCAAACTCCTTTGTTGTTTTTTTAAGTCCGTACACCGTGAATGGAATCTTTCTGTGGTCAGTTGATGTTCAAACAAAGGCTCTGTTAGCATAGCGGTCACGTTGCCTAATAGCTTAATTTATTTATTTTTTATTGTTCAGTCCTGCTGCTGACAGTAGAGGGAGCTCCAACTTCGAATTGCCCCTTTGGAAATGGAGATGCAGTTTATAAAGTATTGTAATGATCTGATATTTTGTGTTCAGTTCAGCGTTGACACTTTTTGTTGTTCTTGTAATTGTTTGTGTGTTGTTAATTTAACGGCTTTTGTATGTGACGCTTGGTTGCTATGGCGACAAGCTGATGTGAAGGTGTTTTGGAGACTGGCTCTATTGTGTCCGTAAATCAAGATATGAACATTAATAACAGACAAATCGCGCCTTCTTTTCCCAAGGTCGCTCCCACTAGCGTTAGCAACAGGTTTGACAGCATTGCTAAGCGTCCGCTCCC
The DNA here is from genome assembly GCA_000787095.1 of Periophthalmodon schlosseri. Lineage (NCBI taxonomy): Eukaryota > Metazoa > Chordata > Actinopteri > Gobiiformes > Gobiidae > Periophthalmodon > Periophthalmodon schlosseri. Next base: position 13,574 of record JACM01020928.1, on the reverse strand, counting down.
TGCTAAAACAGCGGTGTGGCCGGGAAGGAGCATTACCTTCAACAGCCTCACTCCAGATTGGCTCTTTGGTTACTATGATACTCGTGGTTGGAATTCCAAATATGGAACTTGGCTCCAAATTGGCCCCTATAACTGCTCTAGCCTCGTTGAGCTTCATTTGACTGGAGCCGAACGCTGTGGCTGACGTCACACTCACTTAGTCCACTTCTTTCTGTTGTTTTGGTCTTGTTTTGGTGTGGTTTACAGTCTACAGTAGACCCTTGTGTTCAGAAAATAAACAACTAGACGAAATTTGGCATGTTACAGTATGGAATCAGTATGCTTTGTAAACGTAGATATTATTTCATGTTAGGAAAAGTGAACTACTGATCCCAAGGTGATTTCAAATTGACACGTTATCTTCATTAGAAAATAGGGTCTAATTTATTCCCTATTAATTACAGTTTTACACCTGTCTTTCTCACCCTCTTTTCAAACTTTTGTCCCACCAATTTCTAATACTTTAAATATCGGATTAGCATTTTAAATCTGATGACTCACAACAGCCTTTGCTCCAGTTTGAAGCATTTAAGCAAAAAGCTCAAATTAATCAGCTCTTTGTTGACGCTACATTTGGCAAATACCACACCCCTGGAGAGATCACTACCCAGGCTTCAAATCCACTTTTTTAGGCCGTTCTTGTATCTCTTTCCCCTCTGTTATCGATCTTGTCGCGGTCTAGACTCTGTGATGAAATAGGCGTCTGAAAAAATGGTCCAAAAGGGCTGTAAACGTGTCGCCAGGCTGGGCCCCTCCTCTACAAGGCCCAGGTCAGACGCCTGTTAAGAGGACTTTTACGGAAGACATGGCTGGCTCCTTTAGAGAAGAGGCCCATTGCGTTTGATTGTGTTTTTGCTACAGTGCAGTGGGCTGTGTTTTGCAGCGTTGAAAGCAAAATGGTTATTGAGCTGGCTTGGCACAAAGAGGGAGCCGCACGGAAGGATGCGGTTGGGGAAGTTTGATTTTAGGGATTGTATTTATGACGCGTGTAAAGCGATTGGCAAAGTGCGAACTGTGGAGCGGGTGGGACGGACTCTACAACTATAGTTTAAAAGAAAATATCCATTCTTTTCAGGAGGAGTTATGTCAAGTTTGTTTTAATCTAGTGTAGCTCCAGGTGGATGCTGCGGCTGAGCCTGGAATGTTCCACAATATAGCAATAAACTATAGTAAACCAGATAAGCAGGTGTTGTCCTGGTTCAGTCCTGATCATCAAGTGCAGGTCTAGTCTTGGTCTAGCCTTGGTCTAGTCCTGGCCCGGTCCTGGTCTAGTCCTGGTCTAGTCCTAGTCCGGTCCTGGTCTAGTCCTGTTTCAGCCCTGGTCCGGTCCTGGTCCGGCCCTTGTCTGGTCCTTGTCTAGTCCTTTTCTGGTCCTTGTCTAGTCCTGGTCTAGTCTTGGTCTAGCCCTGGCATAGTCCTGGTCTGGTCCTGGTCCTCGTCTGGCCCTGGTCTAGCCTGGTCCTTGTCTAGTTCTGGTCCTGGTCTGGTCCTGGTCCTGGTCTAGTCCTGGTCTAGTCCCGGTATAGCCATGTTTCAGGTCAGATCTGTGGAAGGTGACCCAATTTTTATTTAAATTTTTTTTTAACAATTAAAACACCTGTAACTGAAGAAACACAAAGTAAGTTTATGGCACAGTGTGGACTGTGAACACCTGCCCGCCATAAAAGTTTCATTTTTACGGCACAGTGTGGACTGAGACCCCCCCCCCACCATAAAAGTTTCATAGTGCCTCTTTAAGATTATGGTTATCAAATAAATCAAGGCTAACATGTCTGTATATAGAATAGATTTGTTTTTATTTTTTTATTTTTCTTGTGCATAATTCCAGTGTATATTTGTCCTCAAAATGTGCATTTATCACCAGCTTTTTATTAGTATCTTTTATGGCATGTAATTATTTTTTCCCCCAGAATTGTTGTTTCTACCATCAAAACAAAGGTCATTAAACTTGACAGTGCTACAGGGCCTCCAGATGTTGCCAGCGGAACAGACATGCCCAGCTGTCAGCTACAACTCCCCGTAAAGCCTTTTATTGGCACGGATGCAAAAATAACTTGTATTTCCAGGTACGCGACAGGCAGAAAAATAAAACATCTCCACGTTTAATGAGCAGAATCGGCGTCTACGAGCGCGGCGCCGAGCCTCCGAGGTCTTCACGGAGAAAGCAGATGTATTCGCAGGTGTGCAGTAGTCACGTTTTACTGCGGCTAAAACCAGAGCCACCGTCACTGGCCCGGAGATGAACTGTTGAGGAGGTGCGGTTGATTTGGTTTTGGAGTGTGACTGGAATAATTACTAAGGCTGGCTGCTCTTAAGAGAGAGCCACTTCTCTGCCGGTTCAATTTGCGATCTTCAATTAGAGCTCCGACTGTGGGAGGCTGGAGCCGCAGCCCCGAGATGAGAGCGCCGGCACAAGAGCGCAGTTAATTTACCAAAATATGTACCGAGAGGGGCAAGAAGCAAGGGGAAAACAGAGCTATCAAAAAACTCCAAAACGGACCAAACAGCCTCAGACGCTTCAGCTTCTGTTTCTGGAGTAAATGAGGTTTTAATTAATTCACAAAACTCCTTTCAATCATATTTAGGCAGCAGAATTTCAATTGGGAGCATAGACTGCATGTATAAATGGACATAGCTAACCTGCTAGCCGCCGCGTTCCAAATAGGAAGTGATCATGGGCTGCGCTTCTGGCTCCATCGACTCTGGCTCCAATTCACTTTACATTGAAAAACTGTGGCCCCTCTCTCTGTAACCGCTGCTGTCAGACTCGTCATTTTGGTCTTAAAATGTTCGTATTAACCCACTCTACATGATCCTGGTATTTTTGATTCATTATTATCTACAGTAGACCCTTGTGTTCAGAAAATAAACAACTAGAAGAAATTTGGCATGTTCCTTACACCAGAATGCCACAATAGGCGTTATAAACGTAGATATTATTTCATGTTAGGAAAAGTGAAATACTGATTCCAAGGTGATTTCATATTGACACGTTATCTTCATCAGAAAATAGGGTCTAATTTGATTAGACCCTATTTGATTAGGATGATTTTTTATTCATTATTGTGTCCGTAAATCAAAATAAGAACATTAATAACAGCCAAATCAGGCGCCTTCTTTCCCAGAGGTCGCTCTTGCTGGCGTTAGCAACAGGTTTGATTGACAGCGTTGCTAAGCGTCCGCTCCCCACTAAAACAGCAGTCCGGGCGGGAAGGGGTGTTGCCTTCAACAGATTGGCTCTGGATTGGCTCTTTGGTTGCTATGATCATCGCAGTCGGAATTCCTAATATGCAACTCTGCTCCAAATTGTCCCCTATAACTGCTCTAGCCTCGATGAGCTTCATTTGACTGGAGCCGAACACTGTGGGTGACGACACACTCGTTATACAGTCTGATTGGGGGATATTCATCCATTTAGACTTAAAGGGTCACTTTGAAATTTTTCTGGTGCCGATGAATAGGGGTGGGATGAGACACAATTTCCCTTAAATAAAAATATATATTGCTCCTGCTCTATCAATGATTACTTGAAAACAATCTGAGTAATAAACATAGAAATATAAGTACAAATGTTGCAGTTTTCACCTCATCTTCATGAACATGTAGTATGGTAGTATGTATGTTATTTTCTTTGTAAAGAATACAGATGGGCATGTTTGAGTGCTCCTCTATTTTGCATGAGTGTAATCTATTTATGTCGAATATTTCATTTGAAGTATCCTTATAAACTCTGGGGCGTTTCCAATGGTTTATTCAAAAACAACAGGAGTCGACATTAAAAACGACAGCTGGAATATGAGCGATATTAGCATGTGCAAAAAGCCATATTTTCTCTTGCAGCTTTGACCTCACATCAGAGCTCTTGTTCCCATTCACTTATGGAGCACCACTCTGTATGTTTAAACTGGTATTTAAATGCGCTAATCGCTCTATAGTGGCGTTCCTGTTTGGCGTGTATAAAAGATGAATAGGTCTTTGAGTGCCTTTGTGCCTCCGCATGTGCATCTGTACACATCTATTAATCAGCATGTTCCAGCCCTTAATTAAAACCTCCCCTCGGAGCTCAGCTGGAGCCGTGTGAATCCCCAGCATTGATATGCATTCGCTACCAGTATTCAGAGACTTCCTCGTGCTGCATTAAAACAGGTCCAGCTCCTGCCCAGCCAACGCCCCGCTGTGCGCTTTTCCAAAAGGACTCATTAAGAGTTCTGGCTGACCGGGGTTTGAGGAGTGAGGGCGGTTACAGGGACAGGGAACGATTCACTTTATAAAGATACGATTCAACTTTATAGATCTGGATGGATAATGGTAATGATTAGTGTCACCATGGCAATTAACAATGCTAAACAAACTATTCTTATCTTAAGGAAGACCTGTTGTGCTTGTGTCTGCTCTATAGTTCTATCTAATCTACGACACCCGTGGATCTTTGTTATAAGTTGCGCATTCGCCGTAAACGTCATCGCAACAAAGAGCCGTGTAGCTGTAGTTGTACATGACACTAGCAACACTGCCAAAACGACTACGCGACGCTGCCGATTCCTGTGCGTATCACCGGTTATGAAAGTAAAATTGAAGAACGAATGTGCGTACATCACATTGGGCGTGTACCGGTGGAGGTGAAAACGGATTGATCGGCAAAATGGCGTCTTGAAACTAAGCGATAAAGATTAATGAAACATGTACGAATCACTCCAAATACAACTTCGACAGTATAAATGAGAAAACTACTATAACATGGTTAAAAGCTCTGAAAAGTCCATTTTGTAGATAGGTCTGTTTTTTAAGAATGGTCAAAAGTTCTCAAAATGCCAATAAATGGGAAGCTAAAACATGAATAAAAATGCATGAAAAGGTAAATTTAAAAACTAGAATCACTTTGAGCCAGAAGAACATTCTTGGCAGCAGTTCTGGAGGTAGAGGCTGGTCTAAGAATCCTCACCACTTGTATTGATTCTGTAATGTTACGGGTAAACCACAATAGTACTTGGAGGTGGTGGCCATGTTTCTGTCTGTCTCTACCTGGACGGCTGTAGCAACAGAAGAAGTCTTTTGTCTGTCTACAAAAGTGAATACACTGCGATTTTGGAGAGCTTAAAATAATCTATTCATGGGTTTCAACTTCCTGTTCTATAGGCGACATTTTAAGGACCTTTCACAATTCAAAAAGGGTTTAAGTGTTAAAGTGGCTCAAATGAAATGCAGTAAAAATGTAAACGTCAGGCGCTGTCCAAGGATGAACTAATCAGTATTGAAATGACCAGGACTTAGCATTTTCTAAGTGTAAAACGAGCCCACCAGGCACACCGGCTGCAAAGACAAAAAGCCCATTATTATGAGCAGGGACGAGAGAATATTTAGTTTGGAATTAATCGCTATGACAACCGTGCTAATTTTCAACCACTCTGAAATCCACAGATATTTAAAGATAACAAGTAAAACTGTCATGATTGTTTTGCATGTTGAAAAAACCAGTACAGAAAGTTTTTTTTCTATGCAGTTGAGCAAAATGTGCCTTGCCCCTGTACAGATATATAGTTTAAGCAGCAGAACATTAGTGGCACAGAACATTGTGATCACTTTTTCTTGGTACTAGTGAGGAACTTTTTGTTATTTTTCAGTACTGTGGTCAGATTTGAGCTGTAGAGGGACCAATTCATACAGTAACTTCTGTGACTCATTAAGTGTTTTATTTACTGCAGCTCATGTTCATAAACACTGCAGCACATAATAATTTTTTTTCAAATCCTGCTTTGGGGCAATCGTGTCAGTGGCATAGTGGTTTTTAATATTACCATTTCTCGTCTATATTTTCTAAACAAATAAGTCGTAATTCAAAATGTGTTATCGCGACGGGCCCGTTCATTGCGATGAAAAATTAAAATGTTAGGAAAGCGTTCAAAATGTGAACAAAGACTTGCTGCTGGAAAAACATTTTAAGACCGTAAAAATTGGGTACAGCGCCTTTTATGTGACAGGACATGATCGTTGATGATTGACGGACATTGTAGCCAATCAGACGTGATCGTTTCAAGTTGGGTTCAACTATGTCCCGTGTGCGTAACAAAAAGTGAGTAGTGATTTTGAAAAAGGTACACATATAAAACAACATGTTTGCAGTGTTTTGAATAGAATATATTGATTTGACGTTTTGATATGCGAACATGCTAAGTGCCATAAGCTAAATGCTAACGGCCCATTACAACTACGGAGCTATTACCGTTTGTGTTTATAGAATATATAATATTTTTTTCTCCTTTGTTTGTATATTTCAGAACCACACACAGACACCCACACAACCATAGTTCAATATCTTTAATAAAAGTCCAAACCTTGAATCATCTCATCGTGCGTTCTTAACGATGCCCCCTAGTGGTCACAGCGGTTAAAACCCACACGAGTAGCTCTCCTCGAAACACTTAAGACCTTCCATATTTTAAAACGAGTGAACAACTCCCATCGCCCGCTCCCTCGGATAATTTTACTACACATCTGCGTAGTCCATTATTTCAACTCCATTCAGTTGGCGATGGCTGTTGGGAAATCTGGCAACCGCGAAGTATGCAGCAGGGAGCGGGTCGGGGCTTTTTGTAGGCGTTCGGCAGCTTTGCCAAGGAGACAGAGGTGACTAGCACCATTCTGTCTCCACTAAGAGCTCCACAGATGTTTGATGATCTGTAGTTCACCGTCCTCCATCAATTACACTGTCACCAGTCAAACGAGCAGCTGGCCAAGCTTCACTGACTTCACTGACAACCAAACATGATTACTCTGAAATGAACGTAATGCTGGTAAAGTGCTCACAGCAATGGTAGGAAGGCGGATGATATTCAAAACACATAATTCTTGTAAACAGGTCTATCATAAGCTAAATTGGTTTGGTTTTAGGTGAAGTTGTTGTAACCTGAAGCGCGTCAATCAGCGTCTTGTTTCTAAGTGTCGTTTTGGGCATTTTCAGATTTCAAAAGATGTGTTTAGTTTGAGATTTGACCCTGGGTGCTAAACTGTTCTTGAGCTAGTGCAAGAAGAACACAGAATGACCCTGAAAATTAAGATCATATTAAAGTCATACCATGCTACTTTTAAGTTTATATGATGAATATGTCTGTGTGATCCCTCAGTCGTCCAAGGAGGCTGCATTGCAAAAGATAATTAAATTCTGTCGACTGGACAAAATCTTGGAGTGAATGGGCGATAGTAGTAGCATAGTCTGTATAAAGAAGTGGACTAAGTGAGTGTGACGTCACCCACAGCGTTCAGCTCCAATGAAATGAAGCTCATCGACCTTATGGGAAGAAGGCGCCTGATTTGTCTGTCATTGATGTTCATATCTTGTTTTACGGCACAATAGCGAAATAAAAATACCAGGCTGACCAAAATGACGAGCTGACAGCATCATATCTTGTTTTACGGCACAATAGCGAAATAAAAATACCAGGCTGACCAAAATGACGAGTCTGACAGCAGCAGTTACAGAGAGAGGAGCCACAGTTTTCTAATGTAAAGTGAATTGGAGCCAGAGTCGATGGAGCGGGAAGCGCGCCCATGATCACTTCCTATTTGGAACGCGGCGCCTAGCAGGTTAGCTATGTCCATTTATATATACAGTCTGTGGCCCTACACCACCAAAACATATCAAACCAGCTCCAGCTTTGACTCCTGTCCTCTTCCTCTGAGTAAATATTGTATTATTCATGGTTCACACAACTGATTCCACACAATGAAACCCTGATTAAACTTTTTGCTGAGAGTAATGTCTTAAATAGAGCATGTTTGCCAAGGTAAGTGACCCAAACTACAGGTGAGGCTCAGTGCAGTGTGCTAGCATGTAAGCCTGAATGCTTCTAGTGTGAGATACTGACAAAAGGATTATGTCTTTGCCCACTGACTTGAACTGGCATCGCTAAGAAACTATAGCTGCAGGCTGGTGTCATTTTATTTGCAACTGAAGCGCCAAGCTGGAAATGATTTGGTATAAATATACACTACACGCACGCTACACTGTTTAGAAATTGTGTTGTGCTACTGACTGCGATGCCAAGTATTTGTTTTATATATATATATATATAGTTGGTGTCAGAATGTGCCACTGACTGCTCAAGCAATGATGTTTATGTTGAGAGCGGGATTCAAACCGCCAACCTTCAAATCAATGGACAAACACTCTACCAACTGAGCCACTGTCGACACATTCAGTGCAGCTCACACTTCATGAATGCATCACTTATTGTTTCATAATTGTGCCTAAAGTTATCGCAGGTTTTGTCTTTCCCACGAAATCTACATTATTTAAGTCAAGACTCAAAATGCAGCCTTGCTTTTTATATACCGCACAGAAAGTTTTATTGGATTGCTCAAAGCGATGGTGAGCATATGGCAGGGCCTGACATCTCTGTAGGCACCGTCTCTCGTGAAGCTGCATAAAAATTCCGTATTTTCTCCTGTGAAAGCCTTTAACAGCAGGACACCGCTGCAGCTCTGACTTGTATAGTTTTTGAGACTCGTATCTTTAACCGCTGTTTGATATCAAGAGTCTCCAGCCAAACCAAATCTGTGGTATTCAGACTGGAATACTGCATATAGTTGACCTGAGTGACATTTTGTGGCAAGAAACATCAATTCTTAAATCAGCCCTATTGTGCTTGTGTCTCTCTATAGTTATAACCTATGACACCCGTGGATCATTGTTATAATTTGCACATTTTAAATCAGAATATTAATCTAAAACAACTTAATAAAAGAAACAAGTCCGTTCACTTCCACGTTAGAAAACTGCGGTGCCCAATGGGAGCTGACGTCACCGTAAGCGTCATCACAACAAATCACAACACGCCGCATCCTGTCGGCGCCCCCTATGGACAGCTGCACATCACACTGGCGAGCAGCTGATTTTTTTTTTTTCATTTGTACCAAAATGACTATGCAACGCTGCTGAATCCTACGAGTATCACCGATTATGAAAATAAAATTGGAGAACGAAGTGGGCGTGTCCCGGTGGTGAAAGCAGAGGTTGAGCGGCAAAATGGCGTCTTGAAAATAAGCAATTAAAGTTTACTCAAACATGAATCACTCCAAAAACAACTTCAGAGGGTCGATGAGAAGAAACAACTATAACATGGTTAAAAGTTCTGAAAAGTCCATTTTGCAGAATAGGTCTGATTTAAAATGTTAAAATGTGAATTTGACAAGTTCTCTGGACCAAGTTACACTCTGGCCCCTTTCATATTTGTCTGATCTATTTAATTAATTGATCTTGTAAGAGCGAAATTGTGCTACAGATTGGATTTAGAATAACCAAATCACAAAGCACATTATAGCCATATAGATTCTTCAAAGTGCACTCTTGGAGCTGGTCCCATGATGAAGTGGATGTCTGGTAGGGCATCCAGTGTAAACCCCATATTTGATGAATACTACATCATAGATAATTGTCTTGAATTTTTTTAGGATTGCAACTGATTGGCTAAGAAGTTCGATGACACGGTTAGCATTTACGCAAGCTTTGGTGTGCCACAGGTCATGCAGTTACTCGATGGAACGGTGCAAAAGACTTGAAATAAAGCACATTTCCTGATGATTTGGCTTGTTTGCGCTTTGTTTTTGATGAACACACTCCCCTGTCCTCTTCTCACTCAGTAGCTGACCACAGAGACGCATTTCTTGGTGACTTAAGCGTTATTTGACGGTGAAAGAATCTCTCCCGCAGTCCGGCTTTGAGCTCCCAACAACACTCCAAGGTCCAACTATGCAGCGCGAGCCGTACCCAGTGAATATTTCATGCTCTCATTTTCTGGCACTAGCACTAGATCCAGCCTGTGGGCACGGCTAGACAAAGGAGCAAGGTGAAACGGCTTATAGCGCTTGTCAACAGAAAAGGCCTCCAGCTGAAGGAGCCGCTGTCAGCACTTAAGCCCAATTATAGCTTGGCCTTGGTCCCCCGTGGAGACTCCGGCCGTTCCCTCTGCCACCAAATTGACTCTTTGCAAAGCGTTGTTGGTGAGGAACAACAGTGGTCTGGTCTGTGTCCCTCTTTGGTTGGCTCTTTGTGCAGTGGTGGTAAAGCTGTGGACCCAGGGGCAAAGCAGTGAGACCAGGAGATGCTGTCATTTTTTATCAAGAGGATTCGTCATGAGACACGGTATTCAGGCCGGTTACTATCCCACTACAACACAACAGCACATGGTTAGGGGCGGACTGGGAGAGGTGGAGTTCACACTGTGTTCGGTGTTATTATCTCAGTAAGTTGGTATTCGCAAAAGCCTCACTGCGTAACTTATTAGCATGTTTTGTTTTTGTTTTGTGGGGTTTTTTTTGCACTGAAAACTGTGAGCGAACTTGCATCTCCACAAACCTGACTCGTGTCTATCTCCATGTAGCATGTTCACTACTGACATAGTGGTAGTTTAACTTTAGTACATCTCTCTTCCACATTTGCACTCGCTCAAACATCCCAGAGGTGTTGAACCAAGGTAAACGCTGCTGATTTGGAGATTGCAGTGGATTTGTGAGGTTTTAGCCTGTCGCTAATTGAGTCAACGCTAATGATGTGTCTGCTACTCCGGAGTGTGGAGCCTGCCCCGGTGCTCCGAAGAATCATTTGGGAAAATCTGAAATCTTGTTTATGGAAATGCTCCTGGAGACGCACAAGCTCAAACTGTTCAGGGTCTAAGCGTCTGTTTAATTCATGACCAACACTTGACGAGCACATTTGAGGTCTACATCTCTGAGCACACAGCTGTTTGCTGCTAGTTACTCAGAAAGCCTTGTCAAATAAAAATACAATTCTAAAACTGTATTCTATTAGGGACTTATTGTAGCTTTGTGGAGCTGACACCTTCTGCCTGATCAACCCAGCCAAAAGATCACTTTCTTATGTTTAATTTTAATTCATATTACAGGGATATTTGTAGGAGATCATATAATTTTGTTGTAGCATAAATAGTTTTAGTAGCATAAACAGGCTAGATACAAGTTGTTACAGATCGGCTGTAACTACTTTCTCCTCAATATAAACTTTTAAATGGCAATTTGTAAGTTCAGTCTCAGCTACCAGCTACCAACAAACAACTGAACCAGAAGTTCAGTTGTTTGTTGTGCAAAGCCCTGACATGCCTGTGTGAATGAGTTAGACTTAGGTGTTTATTTGTATCATTAATCACCATTTCAGGGTTCCCACACGTCCTGGAAAACCTGGAAAACCTCTAAATTAATTGGTCCGTTGTCCAAACATGGAAAATGAGAAAAAAGGCCAAATGTCCTGGAAAATATGTATTTTGTCCTTGAAATTTTCTCCACTCTTTCTTTTGCTGATTATTGGAGATCAAATCAACAGAGACTTTTACTGCCACCATCAGAGCTAAAATCTGCCAAAATGCAGGAAATCATGCCTATGTTGTACAATATTTCTTGGATAGACCCCCAAACTCCCCCAGATCTTTTTGTCTTTTGTCCATTTTAGCAGGACCTTTGTGTCACATATAGGTGTCCCTTATTTTCCTGTGTTTTAAGTGCAACACTAGACTCACATGTGGAGAGGGGCGTGAACACTGACTTGCTTGTTTATTCTAAGTCGATATGATTGGGTTCATGTGTGTTCTCCATCTACATATAGCGTGTTGCGCTTTGAGCTTTGGAGATAAAAACTAAAATGTCCTGGAAAAATGTATATTAAGCAAACTGTGGGAACCTGCATTATTAATAGTTTTAAAATCTTATATTGCCCGTTGGCTAACCATCTTGTTTCCTCTTTGGAAACACTTTAAAACTCAACTTCCCATTGAAAGTATCTATCATTACCTCATCGTCTCTGCTCCTCCTGCTTCAGTCTGACAAACCAAGACCTACAGGTGTCTCCCAACATGAGAAAGACTTCGAAATTTGTCTGGGCTCCTCACGCTGACAAAAACTCTGAGGAACGCGATGAAAGGACGAAGAAGCCGCAAGAGTCTGAAAAAGTCCAAAATAAACGGGTTTGACCATAGGTGGGATTCTGAAGCATCTAATGAGGGAGAAGGGTCCTGTGGAGGATTTGAACAGAGATTCCAAAGATATCATAAGGTATATAAAAGTAAAGGTGTTATATATTTGGGGGCCATGATGGAAAGTTGGATAATGACTTGACGACTGAACGACTGCGAAAAGTTCCGTTGGCGTTGTGGTCCACTTGAAATGTCAAAAATAATGGTTGAAATCTGATGAAATTGTCAGGTAATGTCAGTAATAGGCCAAGGGACAATGATTAGCTGTATATTGCACGTATGGAGCACTGCACTGTCTACACTGAATAACTTTTTATCACGTTTTTATCGAAAGTAAAGCCTTTTTTGAATCGCACGACCTTGAAAACCCTATTCACGCTTTTATCAGCTCAAGAATAGATTACGGTAAGGCTTTTTATGTGGTCTGCCCTCGGTCGCCTCCAACTCAGAATACAACAGAGTGTTTTAAAGCAGCACACACAGACGTCAGCACATCACCCCAGTGCTTCATTGCTCCGTTGGCTTCTAGTTTCTTTTAGAATTGATTTTAAAATGTTCATGTTTGATTTTAAAGCTGTTAATGGCCTTGCTCCTCCTTATTTGACAGAACTCCTGACTGTTCCAAACTCAAACAGGGTCTTAAGGTTTTCTTCACTAAAGTGCGGAGATCTTAGGTATTTTTGTTATAATATGATAAGATTTGACAAGATGAGGAAAGGCGAAGTCCCTTTTCTGGCTAAATACTGGTACATTCTGTTACCGATTTGTTGCAGCTCATGTCTTTTAATGAAACTCTATTTAAAATGGTTTACTGGGGTTTTCTTGCATTATTTCAATCTTAATCAGTGGCATAAAATAGTTTCAATATTATCGTTTGCCAGCTCATGTCTTTTAATGAAACTCTATTTAAAATGGTTTACTGGGGTTTTCTTGCATTATTTCAATCTTAATCAGTGGCATAAAGTAGTTTCAATATAATCGTTTGTGGCGATAGTTCTCTGTAGCGATATATCGAGCTTTAAAATGTTGGTTGACCTTAACATGTCATGATAACACGTCTACTTAAGGTCAACAAACCAACTTCTGCTGGATGTCCCCAAGAGTCACGCTCAAACATTGGGGTGACGGGGCTTTTTCTGACGCCGGCCCCAGACTCTGGAACAAACTGCCCCCCGATATGAGCGCTATCACAGACTTTGGCCTGTTTAAATCCAGGCTCAAAACGTATCTGTTCGGACTGGCTTTAAAACTCAGTAATGCAGTGACACTGGCATCTTTTTATATTGTGTTGGTTTTACTGGAAAGAACCTTGAGTGTCGTAAAGAGCTCTATAAATAAAGATCAACATACTTGGTCAGTCTTCACATTTTTATACAGCGCCTTTTCACCTTCAAGACACTCACAGCACTTTACATCTAGAAACCACTCACCCATTCACACACACATTCACACACCAGTGCACACAGACACTGGGGGCGAGGTGGGTTAAGTGTCTTGCCCAAGGACACAATGACAACGTTCATCTGTGCCGGCTGGAATCGCACCGACAACCTGTGG
>KN483855.1:69998-84115 GCA_000787095.1 Periophthalmodon schlosseri | reverse complement strand
TGTAGACTTTTTATATCCACTGTATAACTAATAAAAAGTCATAGGATTTGAAAAAAAACATAGAAGACACAAAAATTGTGATCTTCTGCAATGGGCTTTGTGTATTTGAACTCTGGTCGAAGCTCAATAAGGAACGCTTTAACAAAAATCATAAAAATTACAAGAATCAAAGTTAAAAAAAATCTAAATTCTGTATTGTATCTGTCTCCAATGTACTTAAGAAAGAAGCTGCAGTTATTTCAAGCTCTTAAAACTTTGCACCCTCTTAACTTCTCTCCAAATGCGATGTCACTGTGAAGCTAACTGGTGTTGACGTTGGGTGACATGTTCCAGTTGGCGTGTGGGCCCCTCGTCTCTCTGACAGGGATCAACAGTATTTCAAAGGCCTGGTAATTGGTGAGGGCAGCGTCTGGGGAGTCTCCACCTTTCTCTCTCTCATCTGCTACATCCGCTTCCCGGCTGCGCTGACGTGTGCGCCGCCATCTTCCCTGACACTCTTTAGTGTTCATGAAATTCTTATAGGAGATTAATATGTATTTTCCCCGATGACTGTGACGGAGGAGACAGGAACAGATGTTATTCCTGTAGGACCTCTTCAGTACAATCCCGCCCCTCCCTCTGCACCCTCCCCACGCATCTCATTTCTCTGCTGGGCCTGCTCTCCCTGCATCATATTTATACACTGTTTACTTCTTTTTTGTAACTGATTTTAGAATGAAAGGAACTATAACTGATCTGTTATAGTTCAGAGCTTGAAAGCCAAACAAAAGTGTTTATAGGCCTGTCATGATAACAGATTTTGAAGTACGATATATTGCTACAGAGAAATATTGCTTTACTTTAAGCCACTGACACGATTAAAATAACACAGGAGAATCCCAGTAAAACATTTCTAAATAGACAGAATCGTTAAAAGGCCTGAGATGCAACAAATAAAAGCTGAATGGAGCAATCATTAGTCATAGAAGTGACTTATTCAACCCTCTACAGCTCAAATCTTATCATATTACAACAAAAATAACAAAAATCTCCCCAATTTTGCGAAGAAAAAGCACCCATGATAAATATTGAGACCCAAAATGTATTGTTCCATCTTTCATATGTAACTATAAGTCGATAGCAATTATTGTGATAGGCCTAAGTGTTCAGTTGCACCCTATTATTTTGTGTGTATATATTGTCTTATTGATATTAAACTACAGAATAATTTTAAAAAAAGTTTAAGTTTTTACAAAAATCTACCCATCAAGAAATCAACAAGACCTAATTTTCTCTGACTATTAAACTATATGGGAGAACTATAATCTGTATTTTAAGATTAGCTTTTGAGTAACTATTTTTAACGAAGTACTTTCAATTTTTTTTTCAACATTTGCTCACAATCATCAAAACTGGACTAAACCTGAAGCTGAACTAGACCAGGACTAGAACCAAACCAGCACCATTTCAGGAGTAAACTGGGCTGAAATTCTTCTTTTTAATGAATCATATTATTAATATTTTGTTTTTTTTGTTTGTTTTTTGGCCAGATTTTGCCCTAAAACTTGAAGACAAACTGCTGGTGGAAGTGTCCTGTCGAGATGCCTATTTGAGACTGTGCAGTGTCGCCGTGCTCAGAGATGGACAAGAAATCCGCCTGGACAAACCCACTCCAGACCTCATGGACCCTGGACCGAACCAGAACCCAGAGGCCCAACTATGCAGCGCATTAGCAAGCCTCCAAACTGACCAAAACAAAGACTTCTGCGTGCTAGAATCTGCCGAAATGGCCCTTTTAAACAATGTGGAATACCATAGAAGCTTTCAAAATGCAGTAACAAAACTATTCTCCCAATTAAAGTTAGCGAATCAAAATAAACGACAAGATTCTAGCGAACTTTTTTACGTCCTGGATGTTTCCGAAGGCTTCTCCCTGCTGTCTCTCATCGCTGCCAGTCAGGGTCATGTGAAAGCTTACAGTTCGGTGGAGAAGAACAAGCAACAGGAAGTGCTCAAGAGGCTGGCCCGCTCCAATAATATCCCAGAAGAGAGTCTGGAGTTCTGGCTCAATGGCACAGAGGACGACCAGGGGGTGCTCCAGAGACCCTCCACTGAGAAGCTCTGGAGCGCCATCATGCTGGACTGTGTGGAGACGTGCGGGCTGGTCAGGCAGAAACTCATGGACAAGGCCTCATTAGCAAGGTAAACTCTATGCTAGTGTTGTCGCGATACTAAAATTTCAAACTCAATTTCGATACTAAGGAATAGACTTGAGCTCAATACCGATTCTGATACCACAATGATAATAAAAACACTCTTTAGACAATAGAATGTCATTTTCAACATTAAATCATAGTAGCTTCTTTTCATTCCCCATGTGGTTTATATCTGTGTAATCCCTCAGTCGTCCAGGTATGTTCCATAGTGGTCCATGGGCGTGTACTAGTTTATGTGGTGATAGGGAAAAACGATAGGGAAAAATAGATCCTTGTGATATCCCTTAATATTCAGTTACAAGTGCAAATTTTAAAGCTAAAGTATCCTAATGTAATTGATATTATATGTATAAAATGACTGTATATCAGGATGTTGACTTACTCCTGCCTCAACATTTGTCTTAAATGTATTAAATCTTTGGTTAAACACTACAAACACTGGTGTTTAACAGTTAAGCCCAAGGCAAAGCAAGGCAAATTTCTTTGTGTAGTACAATTCGTACACAAAGTAATTCAAAGTGCTTTACAGAATAAGAAAGACATTAAAATCACAATATAACAAATAAAAATGTAACCATAAAGTGAACACTAAAAGAGAAGAGTGCAGAATAAAAACCAAAGTCAAAGTAGAGGCCTGTCTCACATCTTCAGGACTCTCCAGGTTTTAGAGGCCTGTCTCACATCTTCAGGACTGCTCCAGGTTTTAGCTGCAAAAAACTGAAACTCTGATTCCCCATGTTTAGTCCTGACTCTGGGCACCAGCAGGAGGCTGGTCCCTGAAGTCCTCAGAGTGGGAGATGGTTCATATGTCACTAACATGTGGGAGATGTACTTTGGTGCTAGGACATGGAGAGACACAAGCAGAGCTGCTTTAAAGATTAATATAGTTAAACTTTATTATAGCACACTTTGAGAGGGTGGGGAAATACACCTACATTTTTTAATATTCTTGATTATAGTGTATTATTATTATTATTTGTACTTTGAAATGAACAAATTCCAAAATAAAAATAACAGGGACAAAATGAAGAATAATAGCGCTTATATATTCTTTCCTCACACATTCACTTTCACCAGTTGTGTAATGAATGTTTGTTTGTATATGGATCTCTCTCAGGTGTTTGCTGGAGGTAGGAGGTAGAATATTCCCAGAGAGGATTGTAGTACACGGTATGCTGGTGGAGTCAGACATGCTGCTGCTGGAGAGTGCCGTCCAGGGACAAGAGCCCACTCTGGGATTCAACATCGCTCCTTTTATCAATCAGTTCACAGTGAGTGCTCCCTTTTACTTTTTTCATTTAATAACCCATATTACGCTATTTTCTGATTTATGTTATAATGTTTCCTCATCACAAACCCGAAGTTGTGTTTTGTTTCATTCAGAAATCCTGCATATCTAGGCTTGAGTTCTTCTCTCAAACAGGAATCTGTCTGTCAGGGCTGGACTGCACTGTTTGGGCCGGTCACTGTCAGACCTGTGCACAACACCATGCACAGTCCTAATGTAACGCTTTAGTGGCCTGTTCTTGTTCAGGTGTGTGAAGCATGTGGTGTTTAGGGGCCACTTCACTGTCCCTGCTGAGCTCAGACTATGGCTCTAAAACTGACTCAACAAACACACTCTGGGTCCTACAGGGGAACCTGTTACACTTATTTTATACAGTAATTGATCTACCAATCATCATAATTAAAAACAATAATAAAGCAAAGCCAAAAGCATTAGGGTCTGTATAACAAATACAGGTCAATAAAAAAGGCCTGCAACAATACCATAATATTATTAAAACAATCTAAAAATCAGTTTAGGATCAAATCACCACAGTTATAATCAAATTATACACACACATATACTGCATTAGGAGGCTTAGCCAATAATATCAACTGACATTAAGAAATGGTCTGGATCGGCCCCCCACCACGATCAGGGGGCCTATCCAGACCAAAAAGTCCAGGGCCAATTTCTTCTCCCAGTCCAGCCCTGCTCTCTGTTCCTTGTGATGTGGTAATACAGGAGGTGCTCTGCTGTGTTTTCAAACTCTATACACCTTCACTTGAATCATTTGGATGCTTTCAGCACTGGAATTTCCCATCTCTACTGAACTAAAGGTAAAAGGAGCTGTTAACTTGACAACTACCACTTCGTGACATCACAATGTTCATCAATGACCAACAATGTAGGATTACTCAGACATATGAGAATGAAACAAAACACAGCTCCAGGTCTGTTTTTGAGGAGATAACAGCATTGTGACATGGCATGGTTTCTATAGTTCAAACATTTGTGAACTATAGAAACCGGAGCTGGAAGTTAGATATTGACTAATGTTGTCATATTGTTATAAATTCATCCATTCTCACCACCAGCTGTGAACTCTTTCTGTCTTGTATTCTGTCTTATGTTCCTGATGCAAGCGCCTGCCCTGTCTGCTCCTGCTCACTACTACTCTGTGTTCATGAGCTTGCATCATTCATGTTTTATTTTGACCATTACGTGCAAATGTTAGGAATGGGAAGTGGGAGGTGATTGTAGTAAAAAGCCAATACTATATAAGTCTAAACTATTCTTGCAGCAAAAATAACATCATAAACCTGTTTGCTTTTTTACGAGTCTTTGTCGACTTCATGTTGAATTTGGAATGTTTTCAGATTCCGAGATTTCTTTGAAGTGGAGGAGTTGTTGGGGGAAAAAAATGAAGCAATGGAATTTCTTTGAATTCTTTGTCTTTATTTGGTGTTTGAATTGTATTTTTTTCTTTCCTAATTTCATAAAGATTAAAGCTGTAGGATCGTTATTTTAACAAATGTTCTTTGAAGGCCTCAGAGGAGGGCTGTGACTCTAGTACATCTCTCACCTGAAGCGCACTGTTCGGGCTGAGATATTGCTACATGGAACAATCTGAGAACATTACATCAGACACATTAAACAAACAGCTCTAAGGTCTACTAGCTGACACAGGGAGGAGGAAATGGGCATCAGCTTTAAACTAAAGAAAGAAATATCACGTGTGTGCCATCCTTTGTTTTCTTCAACTTTTGTCATGCGGTGTTACAGTGAATGTTTGAGAGTTCTTTGATGAATATTGTTAAAAATGTTATGATTAATGTTTAATTGTTTCACTATTTTCAAACGAGAAAAACGTTCAAATATTAAGATGATCACATTTTTTAACCAAAACATTGCTATAACAATTTGTTATGTTGCTCTAATTGTCTCTGAGCATCTCCAAAATATTTCCCTGTTAATAGTGTATATTTCAAACATCCATACAAATTATTACTTAATGATTTTACTTCAGTGTAAACTTCAGGAAAGGTTCATTTCTGTCCTTTGAACGTGACTTTTTAGTACATTTAGTAAACATTAGCACTTGCTCAAATGAGTATCTAGTTTTGATACTAATTTTACTAACAATTAGTATCTGATTTTCAATATTTTTGACAACCCTACTCTACGGTTAACTTGTTTCTCTACTTTGAACGCACAAAAATACACTGTACTACAAAAATTCTCTTTACTGAGGAAAATTAGTCAACATGTGGAATGAACAGACACAAAAACTGTGCTTTGAAAATGACTTTATTTTGCTGTCTGACATTGATGGCTCGTCCCCTTTGTCCTCAGGTGCCAGTGCATGTGTTCCTGGACTTCTCCACGTTGGAGTGCAAACATCTGAGTGAGTCTGTGGAGCTGTTTGTTTTAGACCTGATGGACACCAACGCAAACTACACCACCAGACAAGTCAAGGTAACAGCGACAGCAACCTTCATTAGTATAAGTTGGTGGACAGATTTCCAGAGTTTAAGACAGACGGGCAGTAGGGAGAGATGAGATGAGACATGTGAGGACCGGATTCCCAGTGGATTTCAGGGAAGCGAGATCTTGAACTATATGAAATTGATCTGTGAAGTGGGAAGTCATGGATTTGCTAGGACTGAATGAGGGAATTTCGTTAATTCTTTGTTCCGAGTGGCAGAGTTTTGGAGAAGCTGTAGTCTGTGAAGGTTTTGTGGGTTAAGACCAAAGAGGAGTGAAATACAGTAATCAAGTCGTAAAATAACTAGGATAATTAAAACTGCAAGCAGCGATAAAGGGCCATCTCAACCTTTGCGACGGCGGAAGGGCACGCTTCAGTGGGAGGGCTGCCCATCAACCCTGGCTTGACATTTGATTCCAAATTGCCACTGTCACACTGGAAATAAATGTTTCTGTCCATTTTTTAACTTTGCATGGGGCGCTGGAGAGCCATTTTTAAAGATAGAAGTTTAATTCACATTCACATTCGCATTATGTCCAGGTCATCAAAATACACAAACACTACATTGGGTTTGTCTCAAATGAGAAAAGTTAAAATGGTGATAGACTTTATTATAGACTTTATTTCTCAGGGGCACAAGTTGTGTACCAAATTTCAGTAGATTAAGATTGAATTTTTCACTTCCCGTTGACTTCTTTAAGATGCGTGGTCTTCATTGGTATTTGTGTTCAGAATGATATAAATGGTGTGTGTACCAAATGTCATTAGTCTATGACAAACACAATTTTTCTGTCCCCTTTTAATTTTACAGGGGGCCATTTTTAAACATAAAAGTATAATTCACATTTCATTATGTCCTGGCAAAAGTGAAGGAAACAAAACACGATTATCTGGACAGAATTCAAAATGTAATTTTTATTTATATACTCTACCAACTGTGCTGCTGCTGTCCAGGTTGGCACAAAATGGCTCCAAACGTGCTTTGGAGTTGTGTTTTGTTTCATTCACACGTTTAACACACATACCCTGCATATTTAGGTTGAGTTATTCTCTCAAACAGAAAACATCTGGTTCCACCTTGTGATATTATGTGGTAATACAGGAAGTGCTCCACTGTGTTTTTAAACACCTTCACTAGAATCATTTGGATGATTTGCCAATCTCTCTTGAACAAAAGGTAAAAGGTAACTGTTAACTTGAAAACTACGGCTTCATGACATCACAAAGTGGAAGATGTAGATACTCAGACATGTGTGAATGAAACAAAACATAAGTCCAGGTATATTCTATGAGGTGTCAATATTATGGCTTACATGGCTTAAAGCTCGCCAGAGTCAATTTTATGTAATGTAGGACCTTTAACTGTATGTTTTTACTGTACTGTGTTTTTACTGTCTAGAAAGGCACCTAATACATAGAATGTATTATTATTATTATTATTATTATTATAACATGTATTTCATGTGTCATATTTCAAAATACTGCATTGTAAACGTTTCCTCTCATATTTTCACAGGTCAAAGCCACACATACTGGCAGAGTTACAGCCATTCCCTTCTGGTACCACATCTTCTTGTATGAGGACATCTGTGTGAGCACCCTGAGCCAGCACTCCCACTGGAAACAGGCTGCTGTGGTGCTGCAGGACCCACTGGAGGTCAGGGCCGGAGACTGGATCTGCCTCACGGTCAACCTGCACAAGAGCACCATCACCATCTCTGCTCAGACGGACAGCCAGCCCCAGCCAATAGACTAGACTAGACACGTTTATGATGAATTATGGCGTCTCAGAATCCATAAAGTGGTGGAAGACTGTAGTTTTGGTCTCTGCTGTCTCATCTATACTAACTGTAAGTGGTAACAAGCTATGCATAAAGACAAATCCCATTTCAAATCCTGCCTAGATTTGTAAGTTTTATAGCTGTAAAACTGCTGTTAAGAGATATGGACTGACAGTAAATTGAGCACATTGTTGAGCCCCAACAAGTCCCATTTTTTCAAAGGTGAAGCCAATATCAGTAAAGAGGGGGTATTACACTTCTGTGGAGTGTTGACTGCCAACATATGACATATTTAAATCACCATGTTACCTTTTATCGTTTTGAAAAAGCTGTATTTGGCTGTGTAATGTGTAATTGGTTTCAGTTTTGTTCAGTTTTGAGTCCCCCTCGCCCTTTGTCCCCCCACGCTAAGTCACTCCCCCTTCAGAGCGCTATCACATTACAATCAGCGTGCATCCCGCTAATGAAACAGGTTTGTGAAGTTGTGTGTTGTTTTGTTTCGTGCTTTTGTATATTTATGGAAAAAGCACGGGTGACTTAGGACTGTGGGGTGAGCTTTGGATAGGATTGTACAGCTAATCTTAATAGGGCCTGGGAGAGATCGCTAAATAAGATATTAAATCTCTTCTAGCATGTTTTTGATGAGGGAACAACGTTATAACATGGTAGAAAGCTAAAAAAAAAAGTTGATTTTGCAGAATACCCCCTCTTTAAAAGGATATTTAGGGGGGGAAATCAAGTGGAATGCATGTAAAGTGTGTTTTAACAAATTAACTTTAAGTCTGATTTTTAGAGTACACACTCATCGATTCTTCCTAGAATGGTAGATTTGTCTTATGAGGGTTACCGCTTTTTTGTGTGTCCTTATATCAGTTGGACATGTTTTTTGCCCAATAACGACCCACAGACCCACCTCAAAATTGTGGACCTAACCTATTAATTTACCTCACTGCAGGTAGACACGTTCTATCATGTTTATTTGGAAAAAAAAGTGCAAATTACATACCGGTACTACTTGGTGCTATAAATTTCATTCTTTTTTTTATCAAATTTACTGTTCTTTTAGCATGGCTCACAGATTTCAGATTGTGACACAGGTAGTTATTCGTAAAATTCTACAGTTCCTACGCCATTACCATAGACTGTAAAGAAGCAGTCTACATAAATATACAGTCTATGGCCAATACGCATTTACAAACTATAGTGCTGCCGGAAGTTCAAATCACACAACACACCTGATATCTGTGTAAATACATTTCTATTTTCTATCAAGATATTCAGTACAAATGCAGTTTTATCTGAAAGATTTATTCAAGATTTACAGATGAATAAACTCCAATGAGAAACATTAAGACCCGCTCTGGTGTCAGTTCTTTACAAAAATAAAATAAGGCAATGCAACATGCTCGAGCTGCTCATGTGCACTATAGGCTCTAAGAGTGATGACTTTGCTATAGAAATCTACCTTACACATATATCCCTGCATGAGTTACCTGGAAGCTTAAGCTGCAAGAGTGAATGAAGTCTAAAAGCTAAAAATAATTAACAAAAAAAAAAATAAAAAATACAGTAGATATGGAAGTTCCATAGTACAGTGAACAGCTCCTTAGTTAGTTTACTAAAATGCAATGACTGTGTATGGTTCATCCTTAGTGTTCATAGGCCTGTCACGATCATTTTTGAAGCTACAGAAAAATATGGAAATAAACAATAATATTAAAAGTACTTTATGCCTCTGACTAGTATTGTCACAATACTAAAATTTCGATTTTGATACTAAGAAACAGACTCGATACCGATTCCGATACCACAACCTCTTTCCTTAGACAATAGAATTCGATTTTTAGTTTTAAATAATAGTATTTCTTTTATATTACCACGTGGCCTTATATGTGTGTAATCCCTCAGTCGTCCAGTAGGTTCCATAGTGGTCCATGGGCGTGTACTAGTCTATGTGTCTTATACTTGTGAAAGATACAGCTCAAGATCATTCTAAAGCTATTCAGGAAAGGTTCATTTCTGTCCTGTGAATGGGACTTTTTTAGTATCAATACTTGCCCAAATTAGCATCTGTTTTTTGATACTTTTGGCAACCCTACCTCTGACACAATAACTATAAAGCAGACTAATCCCAATTAAAGCTTTTTTTAAAATGCACAGTACCATTAAGATTTAAATGCCCAAGATGCAAGAAATAAAATTACTTATTCAGCCCTCTACAACATACATTGTTTTACAAAAATATTAACAAAAAACTCCTCACAATTGCAAAAAAAAATGTACAGAAGCCCCTAAATATAGTGTTCCAGCTGTCATTTTTATAAATTACAAGTCGATAAAGTAATACTCGTGACAGGCCTAAGTTCATACTTGGTCCTTTGCACATTCACTTGCCAGTTGCCACTTTATTAAGTACACCCCATCCTGTTTTTGTTAACACGAATATCGCCAATTATTTACAATATGTAGAGGAAATGTACTGAGGCATGCTAACCTGTACTTTGCAAACATGCTGAAATCTGACGATTGTAGAATCCCCTAAACTGCAAAAATGTGTAAGGTTGACAGAAAATGAAGGTGTAGTTATTAAAAATGAAAATATTGAAAAATCTAAATTAATACAAATTATTTTTTTTATATGTGCTTACAGATGCTTTAAATCTGAGTCATTGCTAAATAAAGTCAAGTGTGTGAGTTGTCATTATGATTTAGCTAACACGTTCAGACGGAGCTAATCTGTACTGTGTGGTAACAGTAGTCTGATAAACTGTGCTCTATACAACCATAAGAAAGTATAACTCCCCTTTAGTAAGGATGTAACAATAACCAATATATCATGACCTTTCGTCAAAAGTCTCGCGGATGTAAGTATGTTTCGATGGAGCAGCAGCAGTAACATAAACAGGGAACTACATAGACCATGATCCTTTGCTCTATATAAAATGTATATGAAAGGTTGAAAGCTTGCTCAGCTAATCAGTTATGAGGTAACTAAACACTAACCACAAGACCTATTGTGTAAGCTCTTAAAACATTTCACTGAATCGTGCGTTTTAAATGTGCTTTTTGGACTTAAAACAACGTGTTATGGATATTAGTTACTACGTAGCTGGTTAGGCTGCGTCGTGTCTTTGAACTCTTAATATTCAAATTTTCCAAATAGTGTATGAATGGAAAATTTACTTCTGGAACCAGAGTGGACTTCGAAGTGGGCGGGACTGTTGAGCTCCTTTTCAGTATGTATTACATGAATGAATAACTTACTAACCACTTTTAAATCTCAATTACTTGGATTATGCCAGTAACGATTCACATTGAAATCTTTTCCAGGCATTTTAAAAAGAAAAAGTAACATATCTACAATTCTTTTAGCCTTTCCAAAATAAAATAAAAAATATAATAGTGTACAGCAAGATTTGGATATTATTACATCCTTACCATTTACTAGCATAACATTCTTGAGCTGTCACTTGCAGATAGGTCCTCCCGGTGTTGCATTTATTAAAACCAATATTGTCAGTTTCAAACTAAAAGTCTGATTTCATCTATTAATTAATCACAATTAGATCGCCCTCTGCTGGCTGTCTGCTTTGGCCCGTCCTTTGGTCTTGTTCCTGGGAGTCTTCAGCCGTAGCCTCGTAGCCCTCGTCCCACTGCGCAGAGCTGAGTCCAGCGGGGGCAGAGACCGAGTGGGGGGTGTGAGTCCGACCCAGGCCCTCGTACTGGCCCTTGGAGGAGCCGGACAGCTGCTCCGTGATGGCGTCCTGAGAGGCGGAGGATAGGAGGCCGGAGCGTTCCCCGTCATTCCCGTCCTCGCCGAAGTAGGATTTCCTCGGGCGACCCATGACGGTTCTCCCTGTTGGGAAAATGAAAGAAAAATTTGGGACAAAGTAGGGATGCATCGATCCAGCTTTTTCAGTACAAATATCGATATCAATACTTTGGCTTTTGACATTTGTTGACATTAACTGATACTGGTGTAGAGACTGACAAAGGCATTTTATTTCCATCAAAACACAGTTAACGTACAACAAAATTGATCCAATTATGTTATTCATCCAGAAAGTAACTGTTGAACAGCTTTGTATGAATAAAAGTTAAAACATTATGAAACATTCTAGACCAACATTTGCCAGTAAATCGTCCTCTTACATCCAATAAAAGGCCCAACCAGGATATCGACTGAACCGATATCATGGAATCGATACCTGATCCAGCTCATTTAATTACTTGCTTTTAAGTCTCGCTTAAAAACACACTTTTACTCACTGGCTTTTAACCTGGCATGAGAATTGGCTTCTATTCATTTTCATTTTCATGACTAATTTTAGTATTTTTAGTGTTTTTATTGACTTACTTAAGTTTTATGCTGTACTTTATACATTGGTTTTATTGATGTAGTGCTTACTCTCTGCAGCACTTTGGACCCTTGCTAAAAATGTGCTATACAAATAAAGTTGGATTGGAAAAAGTAGTAGCTTGACAAGACTTACCAACATTATTTCAGTAGATTCTTTTTTCAGACCAAGGTTTAGTTTGTTTTCAAAAACAACCAGGACGACGGGGCCCTTTTACTCTCACACACCTAGGATAATGTCCTGAAGAAGTCAGACTGCAGATGGCGCTGTCGTCCTACTTCCACCAGTAGGAAGACAGTGTCAAAACCTGTTTGAATCAGCTGAACAGACACGTCACAGCAACATCACGTGACCACTCTGAGGAAGGCCACTAGTGAGCAGTTGAAACTGTCAGGTATGAACACAAACTAAACCTTGGGCTGAAAAAAGAACCTATTAAAATTAATTATGGGAAGACCAGATGAACCTCATTGGACTACTTACCGACATTGCGAACCTGTTCAGAAATATCGGCCCTGACATCAGATATGTCCCACATGGCCATGAAGGAGTCGAAGCAGGATCCCTCCTCGGCCTCCTGGATGTAAGGCTTATATGTGAAACTGAAGTGGTGTGCGATGGCTGCCAGGAACATCTCCACACAGATGACAAAATCCTACAGGAAAACACAACTATTAACTAGTCTGTTTCTTTGCTGCTGCTTTTTTGCATTAGTAACTAATAAGGAGTGTGAACCAGTGGTGAGTAGTATAGCTCTTACTTCAGGATAATAGAGCTGATAATGGGGCTAATAAAAAGCTGCCCTGTTGACCAATTATAGGACTAAACGCGGGTGTGGCAAAAACAACCGTGTGTGACCCAAACTGCACTCACAAGATTACAAATGCACTGCACAAAATCAACTACTGAAACAGGAATGTACTAGGAAACAGTGTATTGATATGTAAAAAGGTAGATTAATTCCCAAATTATCAGATAACTCGCACCATATCTGCTGTTGTGGATATAAATCCCTCCTCTAAATAAAATGACTGGGTTGACTTAAGCCCACCACACACTACAGGATTTTTCAGTCTTAAACCATTTTTAAACATGCAACAAAAAGCGCACACTACAGACATGAGGATTATTGTATGAGATTTTAAATCTTACAATCCCCCGAGCGCTAAGACTGCAGTGGGATATGGCAGCGGAGAGACCGTGCACCACAAGCTAAAAGTTGCAAGTGCACCTCGTGTCAGCGGCTTCCTGTCTACAGTAAAACGACTCGCTTTAAGGCTCCAAAATGTTCCACAGATCAAAGCATTGTACTTCCAGTTGAGATGCAAATCAAAACTGTTTTATTATTATTTGTTAAATGTGATGGAATAGTTCAGATAAGTGCTTTTAATGCACAGAATGCTGGTGATAAACTACACAGGAAGTAGACTCATGTTTACTGTAGCAGCAGCTTCAGCCTGATCCACGCTGCATGGATTTATGTAAACAGACACACGTGAGGAACTACTCTTGTCTTGTTATTTTTAAACAACACTTCAAACTGGATAATACCGCTGTTTGTGGACCGGGTGTCATTATTTGTGGAGGACAAATTCTAATGGATAATATGGATGGGAATGCTGCAGTTTAACTTTACGACTTGACGAGAGGTGAGTGACAAAATCACCTAATTATTTTCACTGTTTCCTGAGGTTGTATCTTACGCCTCTGTGTCTATTATTTCTGTTTGCCCCTGGTGCTCTGTTTTATTGGCTGTTACCGTAGCACTGCTGATGTTTTGTGGGGTCACGCCTTCCTAGTTGGGGAGAAACAAATCGGATCCTAAATGGGGCTTAAGACACCAACTGATACGAGAATCCCATGAATTTCAGAACACGTTTGTAGAGGTCTAAACTACAGGTGTAACAAGATTTTTCAATAAAAATATAGGATATTTTGTTAAAATTACACAAACTTAAATTGCTATTTTGATTTGTCTAGAATATATTGTGCAGCCCTATATCTGTGTTTACAATACAAAATATCCTA
>KN483855.1:9974-57751 GCA_000787095.1 Periophthalmodon schlosseri | reverse complement strand
TTTTCTCTTTTGCCCCCTTCTCTTTGTACTTCTTTCTTTTACCCTCTCTCTCTCTCTAAAGCTTCCTTTCTGTGTCTTTTACATTCTCTCTTTCTTATCCTTTTCTCTTACCCTCTCTGTCTTTTACCCCCCCTCCCTTCCTCTTTCTTTTACTCTTACTCCCTTCATGTCTCCTCTTTCTTTTACCCTCTTTATTTTACTCTCTCTCCCCTCTCTCCCTTATCCCTTCTCTCTCCCTATCCCTCTACTTTCTACTCTCTATCCCCTAGTCTCTCTCTCTTAACCCCCTTCTCATCCCCTCTTCCATTTTATTTTACCCTCTGTCTCTTACCCCTTCTCTCTCCTTCTTTTTCTATCTTCCTTTCTTTTACCCTCTCTCTCTTACCCCTCCTCTCTCTCGCCCTATCTCGCTTACCCCTTCTCTCTCCTTCTTTCTCTATCTTCCTTTCTCTGTCTTTTACCCTCTCTCTCTTACCCCTCCTCTCTCTCGCCCTATCTCGCTTACCCCTTCTCTCCCTTCCTATCTGTCTGTCTTTTAGCCTCTCTCTTACCCCATTCTCTCTTTCTCCATCTTGTACTCCTTCTCTCGCTTATCCTTCCTCTCTCCCGTCCTATCTCTCTATCTTTTACGCTCGCTCCCTTACCGCCTTCTCTCTCTCCCTCCCTCTCTGTGTTTTACTCTCTCTTTATTTCTCTCTCTCTCAAACACACACTCCCCCTCTTTATCTTTCTTTCTCTATCTCTTTTACCTTCTTTCTCTCCCTTACTGCTCAGATTTAGATAACACTCATATTTAATACAGATGGGGGCAGCTAAAATGAATATTGTTAAAATTCACATTTTTTTGCATTTACCTTTTGAATATTTCATGGCAAGACACAATTTAATTCAGATGCCCCCCATCTGCTTGTATGACATCATCACATTCTAGGGGGCCTTGTGCTCTTCCCATATAGAGCCAAACCAATATTTATCGTTAGTGAAATCAACCCCACAGTGTGATCCTCAGGAGTTGGAGGTTGGAGATGGATTTATTGGTATAAGCAGCACAAGTAACACCATTAATGAACAAAAACAAGCACATAATATAGTCATAATCACACAGAATCTGTACAAACATGAACTGTTATTCCAAACCCTTCATACAAACCTGTTTGCACACTTTTGTAATAATCAAAGGAATTCACTCAGAGACCCATTCAAGCAACTGCATGTACAACAGTTTTGATAACCATGAAATATTCAGTTATTACAAACTAAATGTCCATGTTTAAAGGTGCACTGCGTCACTTTTCTGATGCAGGGTCCATCAGTTGCTTGTGAGATGTTATAGCTTTGCCTGGAATGTTCCACAGTATTAAACTTCTATTTTGCCTTTATTCAATTACAGGTGTTTTTGTAGCTAAATAAATACAATGAAAAATATGCATTCTTATCGTGAGCAGGGTCACCTTTCCACAGATCTGACCTCTAAATTTTAAAGAAAACATGTTGTGCTTGAGCCTGCTAAATAGTTCTAATCTATGACACCCATGGATCATTAAGTTATAATTTAGACATTTTAAATTTCAATAAAAAAGAAACAAGTGCACTGACACACACATTTGAAAATTGCAGTGTCCAATGGGAGCTGATGTCATCACCACAAAAGAGCCGTGCAGCTGTCGGCACCTCAGATGGACAGCTGTACATCACGCTGGCAAAGCAGAAGATTTTTTATTTTTTTTCATTTGTACCAAAATGACCTCTGAATCTTACGCGTATCACTGATTAAGAAAGTTGAAGTTGATTTTCAATATGGCGTCTTGAAAATAAGCGATTAAAGATTACTCAAACATGCACAAAACACTCCAGATACAACTTTGGGTGAGTAAATGGTGAGAGAAAACAACTATAACGTGATCAAAAGCTCCGAAAAGTTGATTTTGCATAATAGGTCTGCTTTAATATACTACACTGTGGAACAATCCAGGCAAAGCCATAGCATCTCCATGGAGACAACTAAGTGGCTGACCCTCCACCAGATAATAATTGTTTTTGCAGTTAATCTTATAATGCACAATGAGTGGCAATATTCTTTGGTAATTAGCTGTCATTACAATAACAATATTTACAGTCTACAATATAACAGTGCCCTTCACACGTAACACTGGCATGGTACAGATAAATGAATAAATACATGTACACTTTATAAAAGTGGTTATAAACACATACATTCTGTTGGTTACAGGAGAATGCTGCAGTTTGAATGTTTATATTCACAGTGAAATAGAATGTTCTGGGCATGATTTCCATTGTTGAGCAGAACCAAAATCTATATCATTTATAAACTAAAGTTGCACACATTTGGGCTGACTACTACTGCCCCAGTTTAAAAGTACTACAGTCTTTCACAAACTGTCTATATCATAGACTGTATAAAAAAGTGGACTAAATCAGTGTGATGTCACCCACAGCGTTCGGCTCCAGTCAAATGAAGCTCATCGAGGCTAGAGCAGTTATAAAGGCCAATTTGGAGCCGAGTTCCATATTTAGAATTCCGACCACAAGTATCAACGCAACCAAAGAGCCAATCTGGAGCGAGGCTGTTGAAGGTAACGCCCCTTCCCGCCTGCACCATTGGTTTAGCAGGGAGTTGGCGCTTAGCAATGCTGTCAATCAAACCTGTTGCTAACGGGGTAGCGGGTAGCGGAAAGAAGGTGCCTGATTTGTCTGTTATTAATTTATTATTGATTTACAGACAAAATAGCTAAATAAAAACACCAGGATCATATAGTGCGGGTTAATACGGACATTTTAAGACCAAAATGACGAGCCTGACAGCAGCAGTTACGCAAAGCGGTGCGACAGTTTGGTGAGGGAATTGGAGTCAGCGTTGATGGAGCCGAAAGTGCGCCCATGCTCACTTCCTATTTGGAACGCGCCTGCGAGCGGGTCAGCTATGTCCGTTTATATACAGTCTATGGTCTACATAAGCAAAGTAGTCATTGTCACTTTATTAACTGTATCTGAGCTAAATGAAGTAGCGACAATAGCCTTTGGTTCAATGTGGTTACAATGGATGCATATGTGACAGATGTTGTTGACAAATGTTAAAAAGTCAGAATTACAATATGATATAATGAATACTTTGATAACACAAGTGCGGTGTACTTTATCAAATCCTATACAAAGATGAACATCCCTTATTATATGCAAAGCAGACATATCAAGTGCTGTCGTGTTGGCATGTAATATCGCCTTCTGCCACTAGGGGATATTACTTGGATATAAGACCAAAATACTTTTCTTTCAAGGCTGAAATGGATATACTCTATGTGTAATGCAAGTACTCCCTGAGATATAAAGTAATTTGGGATTAGGACAAACATGGCTGGTTATTTTTGACGGTATATATATTTTATAATGTCAAGAACAACATGGTTCCCTTTAATGTGAAATAACATATTCCACATAAATACAAGCAGCACATATATGACTGAATATAATACTATAGGTGGTGAAGTAAAGGCCACACTTTGAATTGTGTTAAAAAAAAAAAATAATAAAAACAATATACAAGATCTAAAATTGAAAACCGAACAAGTACATTTTTAGACGTAACCAGTTGTGTTGAAGCATGTAAATAATTAATGGGTTTTATACTATGGCAATGGTCCTGCGTCACCATAGCAATTAAGAAATTCAAACAAAAATATATCTTTTGAATGGTGCATGGTTTTCCAAAAAAAACTTCATATCAGGAAAGAATTATTTCCC
This sequence comes from Periophthalmodon schlosseri, assembly GCA_000787095.1. Lineage (NCBI taxonomy): Eukaryota > Metazoa > Chordata > Actinopteri > Gobiiformes > Gobiidae > Periophthalmodon > Periophthalmodon schlosseri. Next base: position 53,992 of record KN483855.1, on the reverse strand, counting down.
CGAAACCCATGGAAAGTAATCTAGAATATCTTTTACTCCATGTTTACTGTATAATAAGTAAATATGTTAGTGTTGTCATATTATTATCAGCTGAAAATCAATTTGGAAAGAAAATCAGTTTCTTATGCAAATTTACAAGCAAAAATTGAAAAACTGTAACGCTGAATTTCACATGTACGAGATCCGCCTAGCTTTAATGATTGTTTTTTGCTACACTTCTACATCCAAATTCCTCAAATAGATTCTCATTCAAATTCCAACACTGAGATGAACCTTATTTTCAGAAAGAAAAAAAAAAAACTGTTGACATTTACAGTATTTTTTTTATCTTCGAAGTTTTCCAAAAATGCATCCTCTAGCCGACTGCAGCCTGTCCACATCTCCAAAGATTGTCTCTGGCAGCAAACATTTGGGATGCTTCCTTCTTTGGGGCAACTTTCCCAGAAGTCCTGCCCTTTTTAAAGCGATATTTATAGTCACTGTTCGGCTGTATCCTGTTAAAGACTGTTTCTCTTGCTACTCATCATGTTAGCAGTTTTCCCTCTTGTACATTTGCGTCACTGTTTGGGGGTGTGGGAATACTCAAAGTTCAGAGGAAGAGAGGTCCTTAGAGAGCGCAAGTCAAGTTCAAGTCCATTGTCCTTCCATTAACTCTTTAAAACTTTTTGGCATCAAAAACAAGTTCATCTTTTTGCCAACGAACAAGACGAAAAAAAACCCAACAAGACGAGAAAAAAAAACCATACACAATTTGGAGATTTGGAGAACAATTGCAGAAAAAAATCACTTCAAGCTGAACAATTGCATTTCAAGATGAGGTGCCATTGTGAGATATGGATAAACACTAACTCCAGCCGCTAGGAGACAGTAAAGGGAAAAATATTTAGTTTTAGCAAGCTCCTAACAGAATTTATTTCCCAAAGTATAAACTCAATAATTGCAAATAAAATGTTTGATTCTGTGCCACTGATACATACTGTCTCTGATCGTAAGAGGCGGTGTGGGATTTTTGTTTACGTAACATTCTGAGATACTGTAATGCAGAAGCTTACTCATGGTGCAACCAAATTATATAGCTAAAAAATATTCTACAAGTTACAACTCAACTTGCAGTCATAAAAGGCACAAAAAAAAAGATTGAATAGTAGTATGCCTGCAGTTGTACGCTGTCATGGTGGTTACTACTGGCTATCAAGTGAATCCATGTATGGGCGAATGATTTACCCATAAACTCAGATTACTTATCACAGTCCAGGTAGTATAAAAAGTCTCTAGATACCTCCTCCAGCCATAGGGGGCAGTAGGAGAAAAATCCATGTTTCCTGCTATGAAGTACTAGAACAAGATGACTTAGCATATCCCTCTGAACACTTCAATTTTTCAACAGAGTCAACCATCTCCAAGTGCTTCAAGTTGAACTAATAGTTTATTTATCCCGATATTTACAAAACGCAGGACGTTTACAGTTCAGTCGCTGTCCTTCCTCAAACTTCGATCCGTGTGAAGGTTGTTAGGCTCGGGACTCTTGCACTGGATACTGGTCCCGTTCATTTGTCCGATGCTGCTGACTTGGTTGTCGGAATAGCACCAGCAGCAGAGGCAGGACTGGAAAGACATTTTTGGAAAGGTAAACATTTGGAGAAGCAGACCGTACAGACATGAGTGGTTCATGCGTGTTACGTGAGGAGAGGAGTCATGGTTTATCTCTGTGGGGCCAGCGTTGATGTTTAAAAGTACAACCTGAGACTGTAAACTGAAGCAGGGCAGATGGTAGACGTTGCTCACTAAAACTCATCCCTGTATCACGGACTATGGGACTATGAGTCATTTTAGTGTTTACTCAAGTCTTTAAATATGTCTTTGTACTTTGGTTAATAGTTATGTGATGTAAGTTAAATGAAATGAACACTTTGCCAGATCTTCTGGATTGGAAAGTTTTCATTATCCTGTCCTCTTAAAGGGCCTGGACTTTTTATTTCTTCACATTCAGGGATATGTCTTTTGTGAGAAAAAAACAAAACAAAAAAAACCCGTATATTGCTAATGGAGCTCAACAGTCCCGCCCACTGAAAGGTCGTCTCTGGTTCCGGAAATACATTTTCCATTCATTTTTCCAAATTAAAAGGCATCACAGAGGCTAACAAGCTACTAAATACCCAAAGGGCCGTTGTTTTAAATCCAAAAAACACATTTAAATGCAAGATTCTGCATTTTTTTTTTTTAAATTAAAAAAAAAAAAAACACTTACAGGATTATAAAGTTTCAGAACCAGATTTTACGTAAAAAAAAAAAAAAATGTGGTAATTAATTACCACATAGCTGATTAGCCCTCAGCAAGCTTTCAAACTTTCATTATTAATATTTTTTTTTCGGTCTATTCGAAAAATGAATGAGTGATTTACTTCCAGAATCAGGGGGTGGGCAGCTGAGCTTCGTACAAGGTATTTTGGTTGATGTGAACCATAAGGAAGCAACTGCCAGGGACAGACAATATTATCCAATCAGAGTGAGAGAAGGGACTAAGTGGGCGGGGCTAACAGCTCATTCTGAAACAGGGTGTTTCAGGTGTGAATTGCCATGAATGAGAAAGTAAGGCTGGAGTGCTGTTAGCATGTTGGTTGTAGCATGCTAATGGTTTGTTAGCAGTAGCGTGCTTATAACCTCAAACTATTTACAATGGACAAGCTCTGTTATTGACATTTTTGAGACAGAAACATCTTTGATAAGGTGGGACAAGTCAGTCATTAACTAGTCAAAATAGGCCACTATGCTTTGTTGTATTTATTCTTCAGTGTGTTGAGGTGTGCACTCACCTTAAATATATGTTCTATCTTGCTGTGTCTTACCTTGAAACAGTTCTTGAACTTTTTGCTGACAAAGTACAATATAATGGGATTGATGCAGGAGTTGATCGTCGCAAGGTTGCTGCCGATGTAATCCAGAACCAACAGGAAACTGAAAGTGAAAGCCAAAAACACATCTGGTATTATCTTATACATTTGTTACAGGAAATTATTTTGAACAATGACTCACTTGAGAAATTCACAACGTGACTCATCATCGGGATAGTACACCACCTTTTTCAGAATCCGGCTCAGATGGAGTGGGAACCAGCACAAGGCAAATATTAGAACCAGACAGAAGACTGCTTTGGCCACTTCCCTCCTCTGCAAAAGTCAAACATGTTTACTATGGGTGTCGAGAATGATTTATATGATGTAATTCTGTGATTCTTGATTTCATGACATTGTATTGATATCTACTGGATAAATATATGATTTTTGTTGCGTATTTGTAGAAAGTATAGAGAGTTGAGGTATTCGCTAACTGTGTAATTGTAATTTTTATATTTATATATAATTTAAATCACATAGCATAAAGTAGAATACAATAAAAACTAAAAACAAAACACTGAGGGATCAAAACCAATTCTAGCCACATCTCAACCACGGCCCCTTCCTCACCGCTCAACCTTACCCACATCCCCTCACACGAAACATTTTCCACCAGTAACTGTGATTCTTAATAAAACAGCAATACTAATAAAAAGTATTGTCATCAGGGGCGGTGCCAATTACCTTTGTGGAAAATGTGGACGTGTATTGTTTGCGCCAATCCCAGCCTTGGTTGAATATAGACAGGGGCGGCACCGGGGGGGGCTTGAGGGGGCAGAGATTTTTGCCCCACTTTCATAGCACATCCAATCTTGACTAAAAATGTTTTTCAAAATAAAACCCCAAAAAAAAAAAAAAAAAAAAAACACTACAGGGGCTAACGACATTTAAACGTATTTAAAATAGCAAAGCAAGCACAGCAGGGGGTGTGGTGTATGCTCCACTGTTACAAGGCTCCCCCGATTGTCATATTGCCACATTATTGATTAGTGTTATTAAATACTTGCTATCCTTAACTGCAATATTTATTACATATCTATTGGCTTGATGTTAATGGTATTGGGTTGTAAAAAAGCATGTGTGACCTGTTTGAGATGCTCGCTGAGGGCTATGCGTAGACTGCCGTTCCTGTGGGTTAGCATCTCCAGAGTCATCAGCGTGTAGAAGATGGCTGTGCAGGTCAGAGGAACGCAGAAGTAGAACCCAAACAACCACCAGTCCTTCGCATTTTGGTAGAACTAAAACAGAATAAGAACAAGGTCATGAGCTTCAACAATCACATGTATACAACTAAATACATAAACGATTGACTTTTTTTCAAAATAAGAAAATCAATGTATCTCACTTCAAATAAGCAATGATTTTTCTTCAAAATCATCTAAGTCCAGTATGTAATTACATTTAAAGTAGACAAACCTACTCAAATCTAGATAAATATTTAGGGAACGCCTGCATAACTTTCTGGAGGGGGCACATCATCCGCATGATTCCATGGAATTATAAAGTTAAAACCGTACTTAAGAACAGTCACCATCAGGGGCGGCACCAGACATTTTTGGTTGGAGGAGCTAAAGGGGTGCTAAGGTCTTCAATGTGGGTGCTCACTTAACATGTTCATTTAGACTCCCCACCCCCTACCATGTTTTCTTTGCTATTTTAAACAAATTTAAATGTAGTTGTAAAATGTGAAAGCTAATATGGAATTTTTTTTTTTTTTTATTGGAGTCTTATATTGAACAACATTATTAGTCAAGATTGGATGTGCTATAAAAGTGGGGCAAAAATCTTTGGGGGAGCTATGGGGGTGCACTGACCATTCTAGGTGAGGCCAGTGCCCCCTCAAGCCCCCCAACCTGGTCACCATGGAACAATATTTCCATGGAGACAAGCAAAACGTTCACAGTAAGGACGCATGTTGTTCTACATTTTTCAGTTTTTTAGTCAGTTTGTTTGGCTAAAAAGTTACACAGTGGTGCTTGAAGTTGTTTCTTCAAGTCAAGTTTGGTTTTTTGCCATGTATCAGAATAGACTTTAGGCTATCATGAAAACATTTACAGTAAAAGGAACCTAAAAAGTACAAAAATAATCAAGGGGGACTAGAGAGTCGGACAGTATTTTGTAACGAAAAAGTTGAAAAGGTGTTCATTACACCAAAATAAAAATCTCACATTTATTTTTACCGTTATTTTTTAGTATGATGAGATCTTACTTACACAAACCACATAGACCTGTAAATAAATAAGTAAATAAATAAATGGATAAATAAATAAAAGCAAACACAGCATCCTCATCTCCAGTCTCACCCTGCACTCCCGCTCCCCTTAACTCCAGTACTTTGCCGCTGTACATTGTTATGAGCACCTTCTTCTAATTTCACTGGGGTATAATGGGGCCACCCTGCTCTCTGCGGTTCTCCATGTGGTAAACAGGCTCACAGACCAAACATTTGCCTTGGTCTGAGCACTACTTTTTCACTGTTTTTACTATGCCTGGCATCGGGGAGCGGATATTTGAGTGCGCATACATGTGGTACACAAACACATGTGGCTTCAGGCTCTGTAATTGCACTTGGCCTGCAATCAATTATGGCCCTAATCGCTGTAAACCCTTTCTCGAGAAAGGAGAGCAGTTTTTAAAGGGATACAACCCCGAGAATTAGTTTTATCTTGTGATCAGTATTTGACTTTAGAAGCACAGTATGTAAGTAACTGTGTCTATACTTATGTTACTTGATGTAGAGAAGTCAAAGGTCATTTGGGGTTATTGTGTTAGACTATGAACCAACAACCAAATCTGTCAAACATGTTTATGTGGCTTTCTCCATTCAAAAACGTACATCACTAGTCATAGCTTTTGCATTATTTTTAAGTGCTATTCCACAATAACATTTCCACATCTCCTTTGGGACTTGCCATTACTTTTAGAGCACCTTTTCAGGCAGTGGGACGTTTGGCAAACACTTTATAACAACTACACCTTACTTAGATTAAAGCAGCAGTATGTAACTTTTTAGCAACAAAAAAAAAGTTATAGATACTTCATTTGGGTTGAGTTTATTGCGCTGTGTCCTACTGTGAGCAGGCTTGCATAGTTTTAAGTGGTTATAAACCTGCTTTATTAGCATTATAAATAATAAATAAGTCGCACTGGAGTATAAGTCGCACCAGCCAAAAAATGCATAATAATGAAGAAAAAAACATATATTTCACATATAAATCGCATCTGAGTATAAGTCGCACCCTTGACAAAACTATGAAAAAAGTGCGACTTGGATTAGATTTTTTTCTAATAAGTAAGATTTTTTCAAGAAGCACAACTTGTATTTCTTCTACAAAAACTTCAAAAATGTCTCTATCATCTCTTCTAAAAATGTCTCTATCATCATTTATTACAGGATATGTATCTTACACGATTGATTTTACAGCATCAATAACCGCTTGCCAACCCAAAATAGGTCATGTGAGTGTGCCAGCTGCCCATTAGAGGCTCTCTCATACCCAAACTCTCAAACAATACAAATTCAACCCTGAAGAAGCACTTTCAGTTTCACATACAAGTTTGTCATCCACCTGCGGCTTGTTTTGTCTCTGTGTTTAACCATTCACAATCTGCACCAAAGAAAAACAACTTAAAGAAAACATATTGTGCTTTTAGTCTTATTAAGCTCACGAGAAACTAAAAGATTACGAAAGCTTTGCATGTCTCCTTTAAATGTCATGTCCTGATCCGTAAGATCGCTTACCATGATAAAGCCTGGTTTGGGGTTGATCATGCAGGTGCGGTAGCTTTGGTTTCGGTAGCTGAACGAGACGATGTCAAAAACAATGGCTTCTGGGACGGCGAGGAGGAGGGAGAGGAGCCAAATGGACACGATCTCGATGACGGTGAAGAGAGGGATGCCCACCCCTTGAACTCTGCTCCAAGAGGCCACAGCTCGATACCTGTGCATTGTAGTGAAAGCAATGAGAGTTGCTGTCACTTATTGTCAATGTAATTTGTCAGAGGGATTGGTCTGAGTAAAGGACAGGCTTTGGAGATGTTTCTGGAACCTTGAAAACAGTATCTTATTTTGAGTTTTCATAAGACTTAAAGGCCCTGTATCCAATTTATTCCCATGTGTTTGAGCAATTTTTTTTCTTGCTCCAGTTCAGCTCTTGAGGTCAAAATAAGTCTGCTGTGTACTGTCTGCATCTAGTTATAAAGTGTTTTATTGTACGATAATCAGGAAGTGCACGTTAGCATGCTAGTTTTTGATTTGTCTTTACCATTCAATTTAATTATATTCAGTTTTATATATAAAGTACATTTAAATACAACTTAAGCTACCCAAAGTGCTCCACACAAAAGTCAACAAAAAGCAAATATCCAGATAATACAACACATAGGCAAAGAACAATAAAATAGTAAAACACCAATAAAACACCAAGATTAGGATGCTCACAATGCATAAGGTAAATGAGGAATAACTCTGGACCACTGCAAACTGTTTAAAATGAGCTAGTCCTGTTTTTTGTGCTTTTAAGACGTCAAAAATCAGGTATAGAGCTTTTAAATCTATATCTAAACCTATTTAACATATATTTTTACTTTACATAACTATCTGCCAGTGGGGCACAAATCTTTTTTAGGTGCAATTTTCTGTTCTCAAACATCCAAGGCTGGATAAGTGAGAAAATCTACAATGCTCAAAACTATCCACAAAATGTATACAAATAGTTAACAACACTGTTATTGTGGTATAGGCTTTAGAAGGCCCTGAGTACACAAGCCAAGAACCACAAGATGACAAAACAAAATCAACAGAGAAATATTTGGTACACGTTGCATAACCAAAATGACGAATGCAATGTGAAAGTAATATTTAGAGACACAAAACATCCAATCATTGAAAAAAATAATAAATAAAATTGAATTTGACATTTTGAAAAAAAAAAAATAATAAAAATGAAATATCATTTCCACAGAAATGTCTCCACACCTAGTATAAAACATGTTGCATAAGAGAGTAAATTTAATGGTGACCTCTCCAAACGAGCGTTAAGACAGCTGCAGTACATCCAGAACGCTGCTGCTCGGGTCCTGACTAGAACCAGGAAGTAAGAGCATGAGTCCTGTGCTCAGGTCTCTGCACTGGCTCCTGTGGCTCAGAGAATAGACTTTAAAGCAGCTCTGCTTGTTACAAGTCTCTCCATGGCCTAGCACCAAAGTACATCTCCCACATGTTAGTGCCATATGAACCATCTCGCACTCAGAGGACTTCAGGGACCAGCCTCCTGCTGGTGTCCAGAGTCAGGACTAAACATGGGGAATCAGAGTTTCAGTTTTCTGCAGCTAAAACCTGGAACAGTCTTCCTGAAGATGTGAGACAGGCCTCTACTTTGACAATGTTTAAATCCAGGTTCAAAACGGTTCTGTTTAGCTGTGCATATGACTGAAAGGGTTTTATTCTTCACTCTTCTATTTTAATGTTCTGTTTATGATGATTATTTATGTTTTGATTTGTTGTATTGTGATTTTAATGTCTTTCTTATTCTGTAAAGCACTTTGAATTACTTTGTGTACAAATTGTGCTGTACAAATAAACTTGCCTCACCTTGCCTTGCCTTAGTATATGGGACACTTTAACATTGAGGACATAATAATTAATAATTCAAGTCTCGTTCTTTCCATCTGTAAGCAGAAACTATCTGCTGTACCCGTGTCTCTCTCTCGAAGTTCACACTTGCATGGCAGTGCACCAAACACAACAAAGCGCTCTGTCAGCAAGACTCTGAAAATGTTAAGCTTTAATGAAGAGAGATGATCAATTGTTTATTTTAAATATCTAATATTTATATTTAGTGTGAAGCCTCCAGACTGGCCCGGGTTGGCAGAAGGGTCTGTTGGCTGCCGTCTCTCATGTACTCCATACTTGTTTGCTTGTTTGTTTCATTAATAGAAACCGCTTGTCGGAATGTTTTAGTAAAATCCTGCATCAAGATTTTATGGCAAAAACAATATATTTTTCATGACACATTTGAATTTCTCTGTAGAACAACATGACGGCATTTATATTTCACTAAGTGGTAATGTATCCACCTTTTTCTCTTCCTCCAACATTGAAAAGAAACAGAAGACACTCAATAATACACTACTTTTTTTTTTTGCCGCCCATATCCTAAAAACAAATGGAGCGCGTCTGCTGCTGTATACAAGTAAACAGCGCTGTAGGCACACTCCTTTCTCAGAATTCACCCATTAAATATGTCCAATACCTCCTGGCCCTGGTATATAGTGCTCTTAACAACAGGACAACACTGCAGCACTTCCAAATCATCATTTATTTACCATAGGTACCACTAAAAGTACATTTAAGATGGAATTATTCATATTCATAAAGTGATACATGCATTATAGTTTTAATGCTGCTATTAAAAGACTGAATCTTTCCATTGGCTAAACAGGGCGGGGGACTGGAGGTCTAATTGCAATGCACTATGGATGAGCTCGCAAAGTATTTCCACTGAGACAAAAGAAAGGAAACTTTATTTGGTGGCACTTTATAAAAGCTACACTTTAATTAGTCTTAAAGGTCCCATATTACACAAAATTGACTTTTATGAGCTTTAAGCCATGTTATAATGCTGTTAGATCCTCAAAAACACGAGTGGAGTTGTGTTCTGTTTCATTCACACATGTTTGAGTAATCCTGGTTTATAATCTGTTTGACAAAAGAAAGGAAACTTTATTTGGTGGCACTTTATAAAAGCTACACTTTAATTAGTCTTAAAGGTCCCATATTACACAAAATTGACTTTTATGAGCTTTAAGCCATGTTATAATGCTGTTAGATCCTCAAAAACACGAGTGGAGTTGTGTTCTGTTTCATTCACACATGTTTGAGTAATCCTGGTTTATTAGTCTGTTTACATCTCCAAAGCTCAAAATGCTCTGTTCCACCTTGTGATGTCATGTAGTGGTAACAGTTAACAGCTCCTTTAACCTTTGGTTCGGTAGAGATCGGCAATTCCAGGGCTGTAATTATCCAAATGATTCTAGTGAAGGTGTATGGAGTTTAAAAACACTGTGGAGCACTTCCTGTATTACCACATGACATCACAAGGTGGAACAAAGTGTTTTCAGTTTAAGAGAAGAACAGCCTAAATATGCAGGATTTCTGTGTTAAACATGTGTGAATGAAACAAAACACAAGTCCAATTATGTTTGTGATGAGAAAACATTATAACACAGATCAGAAAATAGCGTAATATGTGCCCTTTAACAAAGCATGAACAAAGACTTAATTCATAATGAACAAATAGTTTATTAAGAATGATTCAGGCTTAGGGGTTATAACACCGTAATGACTTAATGTATGCATTTTGAACATCCTAAATATTCACCACAGTGAGTTTCTAAGCACTTTTCACAACTCTCAGAGACCAGCACACTATCAGACAGTAGTAAGGTAGACAGCAGCCAATCTAATTACAGATGGTAGCTTTAAGTTTTACCCTTTAATTCATTTTATTTGGCTGCCAAGTAGAAAAAAAGTGAGAGGTGATGTAGTCTGACCAGTTTTCTATCTCGTAACCTTATTTACTCAGTCAGAACAAAGCAGTGTCAAACTCAATACAAAATGTTACAACCGCAACTATTATGCTACTGAGATAACTAAACATACTGACAAGCCAATAAAAACCAGTCTTAGTGGAGCCAGGACTTTGTTAAAAATAATCTTTATGGAGTCACTAATCCTGATCTATAATTCATATCATCTGGTCAATTAATGGGTCTACAATAGGCCTACAGTACAGACCTACAAAGTATATGATTTTAATTCACTTCAAATATAAACAACTATGGAACTTGGTTGAAATCAAACTTGTGTAAATGTGATAATGATATTAAAGTACCTGGTTTTTACTATCTTAAAAATGTGAAAAACAGAACCAGTTCATTTTAAAACCTCACCGTGGTTTACCTCCTTCAGCTCTCACGTAACTCCCTTGGCAGTGATTCATAAGTGGGCCATGTTTTTCTAAGGTGAACTAAGGCTGACATCATATTAGCTTTAGCTTTAGCAATTCCCAAGTAGCCTACGAAGCCACATCCATCATTTAAAGGCACTGTACCTTATTTCTAGTTCATTATAAACTGTTTGCAGCCGACCAAACTGATCCCTTTCCTAATGCATTTTTAGCATCCTTATTATACACCGTGATGAGTTTTTAAGCCCGTTTTACAACTTTTGCCAACAACTAGCATGCTAACAGCGCACCAGCATTACTTCCTGGTTCATGGACAATAAAAGTGGTTTATAATTGGATGCAGATGTAATTTTGACTTTAAGAGCTTCTTATTACAGTTTATCTGATTTAGGGCAGGAGGATACATTTTACATACTTAAAAGTTGGGTACAGCCCATAGACTGTATAAAGAAGTGGACTAAGTGTGACGTCACCCATAGCGTTCAGCTCCTGTCAAATGAAGCTCATCAAATGAAGCGGTGAATTTGGAGCCGAGTTCCATATTTGGAATTCTGACCATTGGCTCGTTGGCCGTTGTTATCACAGCAACCGACGAGCCAATCCGGAACAAGCCTGTTAAAGGTAATGCCCCTTCCCGCCCGCTCCCTGCTAAACCAGCGATGCAACGCTGTCAATCAAACCTGTTGCTTACACTAGCGTAAGCGACCTTAGGGCAAGAAGGTGCTTGATTTGTCTGTCATTAATGTTCATATCTTGATTTACAGACATAATAGCAAAATAAAAACACCAGGATCATGTAGAGCGGGTTAAGACAAACATTTAGGACCAAAATGATGAGCCTGACAGCAGCAGTTACGGAGAGAGGGATGACAGTTTCTCAATACAAAATGAATTGGAGCTACAGTCCATTTATATATACAGTCTATGGTACAGCACCTTTAACACTGGTCATACTAATTTTCTAATAACCATGTTACAAGCAACTCCACTGCATGCATTAGACTCACCTGTCCACGCTGAGGGCACACAGGTTGAGCACAGTGATGCCGACCGAAGCTTTCTGGACAAACGGCACCAGCTTGCACAAAAACAGCCCGAAAAAGTTGTCTACAAATGGCCACCGGGATTCTATTAGCTGGAAAGAATGTAATAATGAAATGTTAGTTAGAAAATTGCTGTTAAAGGGCCCATATTATGCTATTGTCTGATCTATGTTATAATGTTGTTTCCTCATCAAAAACATTCCTAGAGTTGTGTTTTGTTTCATTCACACATGTTTAACACACAAACCCTGCAGATTTAGACTGAGTTCTTCTCTCAAACAGAAAACACTCTGTTCCACTTTGTTTTGTCATGTGGTAATAAAATCCATACACATTCACTAGAATTATTTGGATAATGTCAGTCCTGGAATTTCCAGTCTCTACTGAACTAAAGGTAAAAGGAGCTGTTAACTTGAAAACTACCACTTCATGACATCACAAGGTGGAACAGATCATTTCAAGTTTTGGAGATGGAGACAGACTAATAATAAAGAATTTCTCAAACATGTGTGAATGAAACAAAACAAACTCCAGGTATGTTTTTGAGGAGGTAACAGCCTTATAACGTGGTTTAAAGCTCACAAGCATCAATTTGAGCAATATAGGACCTTTAAAGTGGAACTAAACACTAAATGTTTATATGGTGTTTTAATAGCATTATCTACTGTTCCTAGTAATTTTTGGCAAATATAGTGCAGCTTTCTGGACAAAAATGCCTCTAATCTAAGTTTGTGGGTCCTTCAGTGGCCTCTGCAATTTCCAGTACCGTAAATTTCGGACTATAAGCTGCTACTTTTTTCCCACACTTTAAACCTTGCGGCCAATACAACGGTGCGGATAATTTATAGATTTTTACTGGCTAACGGCCACCGGGGGGCACTCTCTAACATTAAATGCAAAAGTGAGACAGACATGGGGAAACATTATGCGCTGAAGAATACACTATTTGGATTTTGAACTGTCATTTTGCGCATCATGCCACACCCTCATCATGGAAAACACACGAAGAAATGCAGATGATGCAGCTTTTAAGTTAAAGGCAATGGATCTGGCATCAAAGAAGGAAATAGAGCCACCGCACGTAAACTTGGCATTAATGAACCGATGGTGCGACGTTGGAGGCAGCAGCGGGAAGAACTTAGTCAATGTAAAAAGACGACAAATGCTTTCAGAGGATATAAAAGCAGATGGCCCATGTTGGTGCGGTTTTATTTTCTAAACCTGCAGGTATGTTCATCCCGTGTTGATGGCGTGTTGGTGCCGTACTGCCGATTTTCAGGCACAGTTTGAGAAAAAGCGTGTCTAAAACTCACAAACCTCTGTGTACAAATATGAAGTATTTGAAGGAAGAAAAAAAGAATGTACAGAACTATAGACTTTTTTTATTTTATAGCTAACACAATAGTGGACAGTATTTGAATTGGTCTGCATAAACCAAAATTTTATCCTATTCAAAAAATAATACCCTGCCATTAAAGTATTCAAACTGATAATAATAGCCCAGGCCTGGCTACGTTAACAGAAAAAGGAAATCATGGTTTATTTTGATGAATGAAACTAAAAATAGCTCTTGAGTGTGTAGTCAAAAGGTTGTTATTACTAGACGTCCGCCCACACTGTAAGTTCATTGTCTGTATATTGTATGATTGGCGTTATTTAAAAATAAAGTCATTAGCCAATTGTTTGACCACTTCCACTACCTCTTAGGCTATTATTCCTTTGGGTCAATAACTCAAGGCTGTGAAGGAGCGTTGTTGTTTCAGTGAAGTGGACTTGGCATGGTGCCTAGAGTCGGATATAACCTGTGTGAAAATCATATTGTTTAAGTGTAGCCAAAGGAAGAGGCGCACAGCATGGCCCGTACCCTGTGTTTACATAAAGCAAAGAGAGAACCCACGGGGAAAACGTCACTGTTTTGAATAGACAAGAAGCCCATTATTTTTGGAGAAGTTGCTGTATCCTGTCTTGAGTTGATCTCTTTGTTATACACATGGGCTATTTGTTTGTATTTAACGATTTACGTGTGATGTCTATTTTTGAAAAGTCATGGGGCTCGTTAGACTTTTGTTTTCAAACTGCAGATGTGTAAACTTACAGATATCCGTGGGATTTTGTGGTGTTTGGTTGAAAAATAACCAGTGGGAAAAAGAAGATTAAAGGGGCTAAGCAGCTATCTTGAGGATTTGTAGAATATTGCACACTTTGCACCTTTTAAACAAGCTGTCAACAAATACATGTTTTGTTTAAAGAGGGGGTATTTTACTTCTATGGCGTATTAATTGCTAACACACAACATATTTAGATCACCATGTTACCTTTTATTGTTTTGAAAATGCTAAATTTGGTGAAAACACGTATTAACATGTTTTATAAGTTTCACTGTCGTTTTTGATGCTCTGAGTCAAAAGTCATTCTCCCACTAAGTCACGCTATCACATTACTGCACATCACATCAGGTTTGTAAAGGTGTAGTGTATTGTTTTGTATGTTACTTTTGTGTATTTATGGAGAATTGTCATGTGGGAGCATGAATGACATAGGCTTGTGGGTGGAACATTGGACAACTCTTACAGCTAACCATAAGGAGGGTCCGGATAGGAAGAAGAGATCACTAAACACGTATGGATGACATATAAAACCTCTTCTGGCATGTTTTTGAGACGGGAACATCATTATAACATTATAGAAAGCTCCAAAAAGTCAATTTAGCATAATACACCCTCTTTAACTACTCTCCTAACTACTAATGTTTTATTCCAATTTGTATTTATTTACTACCCTTTATTTATTTACAAATGATTTATGGCAGAAAATATGCTAAAGTTTCCAAACATTTTTTTTTCTTTTTTCCTTTTTCCATTTTATATTACCCGTCTTCAACAATAAAATATAAAAAAATACAAAAAGTTATTAAGTTATTATTAAGATATTATCTGCCTAATGTGCATGACTCAATAAAGCCCATATAAATGAGATAAGGTTGCGAAACTAAAACGGTTAGTCTATTAAAAAATATATTATTATTTTATCATTTATCATGATAATTATTTAAGCTGAGAAAACAAAGAGGAGGTGAGGGAGTGCGATGCATGCCAGACAAGACTGAATAATTACTGGATATATTTAGTTTTCCACTCGTTCATTTTAAGTGTCACCAAAATCACTAAAAACACAATTTATTTAAACTATTACACCCTCATCTACCATCCATTACCGTAAATGAAAGCGAAAAGCTCAATGTTTGTCATTTATCAGTTGAACGGCAATTTTTTTTTTTCAAAACACCATTTCAGATAAGACCTCCGTGACTAATGTCTCAGGTCAACACAAGGCCAATGGCATGTGTGACAACAGCTGATTCCTGTGTTTATTTAAGCGCGCCGTATCCAGATCCTCTCATCACTAATCGGCCAGCACCACGAAGATAACGCATCCCCTGATTACACTTTCCCGTCTGGCCGTGCTCCCTTTACCCTTTGCTCCCCCTCCACCCTATTCCCGCTTCAAGTATTCCACTGTGGCGTAACTGCCGCCCATCAAACAGTGTCAATCATCATGCCTAATGTGCCGGCTTAGTAAAAGTTACATGTACAAGCTAAAAATATATACAAAATTCCAGATTGCTGCAGATGAGAGAAGATTGTTGAAGGCACCGTGTAACACTATAGAGTGGTGCTACAGGAAACCTTTTTGGATATATAATTTGTCCAGCTAATAGTTTATTGCAGGAGCTGTACATTTGTGGGTAAATTTTACTACCATTGATATCCAGTGCAAATAATGTTCCTAATCCCAACGCATTTCCGCTTTGTTTAAAGAAGTGTTCTGATCAGAGGTTTGAAAATTGGGTATGTCACTTATAATAAAAAAAGATCACAAAAAGAGCTAATTAACAATAAAAACGTATGTTGCAACCTACCAAATAAGAGTATAAAGTGAAAGTAAAAGAAAAATATAAAATCTGTCAACTGGACAAAACGTTGTAGGAGTGAAGACGTTTGGCTGCTCATCCAATCCGCTTCTTCAGTTCTGGTCAGATTACTGCTGGACACTGCCTTATATCTATCTGAAGGGAGGAGCTCACTACATTGAAACTAAAAACACCTATTGTTTACAGTTTCTGTTTGTATGCTAAGTCTTTTGAGCTACACTAAGTGTGCACTGTGCCTGAGTCATACTTAGCATAATCATTCAAGGCCCTAATGAGTGATTTCACACCTATTAGCATCCTGGCTAGCCCTATTGTTTTCTTTGTTTTGAATTGGGTCTGAGGATGGAGTTATAGAGAGATGGGGGGATAG
Source organism: Periophthalmodon schlosseri (assembly GCA_000787095.1). Classification (NCBI taxonomy): domain Eukaryota; kingdom Metazoa; phylum Chordata; class Actinopteri; order Gobiiformes; family Gobiidae; genus Periophthalmodon; species Periophthalmodon schlosseri. Next base: position 37,784 of record KN483855.1, on the reverse strand, counting down.
ATGATGTCTAAGGACCCCATTCCTTGTCTTTACTAACAAAAATTGCTTCTTTAACTCCCCTCTCAAACCACTTCTTTTCTCTGGCTAAGATCTGTACCTCACTATCTTCAAAGGAGTGGTTAGTTGCTTTGAGATGGAGATGTACGGCAGACTGAGGTCCCGAGGAGCTCTCGCGACGGTGTTTTTACAAAGTGATGTTTTTATACTTGTGTGAGTACTTTTACGGTCTTTTCCCAATTTACACTTAAATCTCAACTGTTGCATTTCAAGTTTTAGAACATTTCTGTTGCATTGACATAATGTGGACTAACTATTGTTATAGAAGTAATCCAAACAATATTGGGATATTTCTTTCTGTCAATATCACCCATCCCCACTTCTTATAGTCCTTTTGTCATATAGCGATGACATAAACTTTACCTTGAAGACATTGATGGGTTTCTCTATGGTGAGGTATATGAGGTCTCCCAGTGCCAGACTGGCTATGAGCGCATTGGGCCCATTCCTCATGCACTTGTTCTGGTATATAATCCTCAGCAGCGTGGCATTGCCCACCAGACCCACCACAAACACCACAATGGAGATGACCGTGTTGATGTATTTGAAGTAAACGTTTATCTGAGTTTGCTTAATGCAGGAGGGATGTGTCTTGATTTTTTTCATTGTCGTCCCATTTGAGGGTGCCACCACTTTTTGCACAATAGGTCCCACACTTGATGGATTTGCAGTGGTAGTGTGAAAAGCTGTTGATTGGAGAGTAGTGTACCCCAGGGACAGTAGGTGGGACCTCTCTTCTTCTTCGCCTTGGTTTATCTGGCAAATTCCACTGGCCGCCATGCAGGCTAATAGCGCCAACAAATGTGCAGCTGGGTGAGCCATTGCAGTAGTTGGTTGGGGCTTTGATTTGCCTGAATGGAAGGGCTGTCCCGATATTGCACCTCTGCGAAAAGATGAAAAAAAAAGTGATTAAAAAAGAGATTAAATTATGTGGCTGCCAAGAGGGAAACATCAAGTCAGATTCAAATTTACTGGGAAACTAGAAGGCTTTTTGTCAGCAACAAGAAAGTTTGTCAGCTTACTGTCCTGCTCAAATCTAAACATGTTCCCAATGTGCATAATTAAAATAGGTTGTGCCATGGAATAACAGATGGGAGATGCCAGCACTGGTTATAGTCAGTAGAGCAGGCCCTCTAACAAGTCCTGTGTGTTGAATGCAGGCGTAAAAATAACGCAAGTAACTTTTTATTGAGACAGACAGCATTTTAATTTGTGAAAAAAACCCCAAAAACAATTACTTAATTTTGCTTCTGAAATGTTAACAGTTATTTTATTTTTACGATTATATTGTGGCCTCAAAAATCACGATTTTCGATTAACCTAATAATCTTGGCATCTCTACACCACACTTACCTAGCTTCTCATATTGTTTTATTGTTGGTTAAATAGCCTGTCACGTACGCTGCTCATATGTAGAAGACAGTTTACACACTTTTACTCATTCATTCATACTGGGGTTTATTAGTCTGGCCTACTTAGTTCTGGGTGTACGTAAACGAAGCAGTAAAGCGGCACAGTCGTTACACTAACAGTAACTTGATTTAGTAAATTGAATTCAGACTTGCTTGTTTATGTAAAAGCCATGTCATTTTGAAGCATGGTTGTTGGCTCAAAATGACTTTAGCCCTTCAGGCACCATGAGATAGGATTGCAAGTACTTTTAAGGAGCTCTTGTGGGAATCCAGTTCAGGTTAGTGACAGTCATATCACACTGGCAAAGTTGAAGTTGATTTTGTGACTGTATGCTCTATATGTGATTTGATTTAATGTAAAAATGTTGTAACTATATCCATGGATGCTATAATGCATTGCCTTGAATGTTCCATAGTATGGCATTAAACATCTAAATGCCAAAAAAAACAACATTGCCTCTTCACAGATCTGTCCTCTAGGCAATAATAGCAATGAAAAAGTAATTATATAAGCATGACAAGACAAGGTACTCTATTAGAAAAGTTACAGAGTGTGCCTTTATGTTTATCTTGATAGCAACACAAACTTAACATATAACTGTGAATATTGAAATGTATATTCTTTTAAAATCCACTTACATTGCTACTTCAAACTTCTAAACTGTCCATCAGGCTGAAACTAGAGGTTAAAATGTAACTAACTTGTAACTGATTTGTTATGACTTAATCACCTTTGAATTTACCACATAATCTATACAAGAGGCAATATTTAGAAAAAAGTGTTTGACAATTTATTTTTTCTTCAACTTTTTTTTCCATTCTGAGTGTTTCTGTTCAAATCCACAATTATGCCTTTATATCCAAAATCTGCGTTGCAGCATCCCCTCTGAGCGTCTGCGTTCAACCTGTTTCCAATTTACTCCACTTTTAAAACAAAGAACTTTTTTTTTCCTCTTTTTACATGAAAGGATGTCTGCAGGGCTACTCCGTGTTAACATCAGGTCAGAATCAAAACGCGCTCACCCGCGGTTAAATATTTGCATTTTTTTCCTCCTTTTGCCCCAAACAAAACTCTACCGAAATCTGTTCTGCTCATTTTCCCGCAACTCAAAAGTTCGGAGAGCTGTCAGTCGCAACCGCTCTACCCCCCTGGTTCTTCCTGCTCAAAGTCCCAGCTGTCACCAAGTACACAAAGAGCTATTTAGCAGCCAGCCTATCAACTAGCATCCCGAGTTAGCATCACACCATGGGGACATGTGACAACCACCCAAACATCAATAATAAATCCATTTGCTTTTTCACCTACCTATTGCTGCCTTGCCTTGCCCCCCTTTTAGAATCGCGTTAGGCAAACTTTCGTCCCCCAGACATCTGCATCACATCACATGAGTAATTAATACGCTATCAAAGGCGCGGAGTGTCCCAAATGGTTTGAGCAATGCAAGCCGTCTTCGGGTTATAGCCTGGAAGTTTGCTGCGGAGAACTAGCCGTACACTGCGTCTGTGCATGTGTAACTGTGTGTGTGTTTCAAAGTACCGGAGAGACACTTTAGAATGGGTGGGATAGTAAATCTCCACCTCCCTCTGGATCAACACACGCCCACCTTCTCGCTCTCCTCGTCTGCTCACAGCCACAGGGGTACAGGGGGCATAAGGGAGTGCACCAGAACGCCCCTACAATCTGGCCCTTCTCTTAAGAACCCTCCTTCTTTCTTCATTAATTTCACTCTCTGCTGTTGGAAGTTACAAGCAACTGTTTCCTCGGTGAAGATAAGGCTTGAAGGATGAGGGGATTGACTTAGCAGACTTCGTGGGTGGCTTACGACATTAGAAAGAGGTCAGATAAGAATAGAGATGGGGTGGGGACCGTTCTGTAGTAATTAATGAGATTTCAGTGTGAGAAGGTGAACGTATTGAGAACTTAAAGGCAAAGTACTCGATTGTATTGTCTTAAAATGTGAAAAACAGAACTAGCTCGTTTTAAACGGTTTGCAGTGGTCCAAACTTCACTCGCTCACTTACCTCATGCATTTCGAGCATCCTAATTATTCACAGCAATGAGTTTATACGCGCTTTTCACAACTTTCGGAGGCCATCACAGTAATGGTAGCGACAACTAGCATGCTAACCACGCTCTTCTTCATTCCCACACAATAAAACACTTAATTAGATGCAGACAGTACACAGTCGACTTAGTCTGACCTCAAGAGCTGCTTGTTTAATATATGCTGGGGCAAGACAAAGTTTGCTCAGCTACATGGAAATAAATCAGGTATAGACCGTTTAAAGATTCTCAAACTTCTCAGTACGTTGTGTTACCATCAAGAACGCTGGATGGTAAAACACAGTGGCCTGATACAGTGTTGTGGGATGGCAGAGGGGTTTGGGGGGCGTAGCACTGATTCAGGGTAATATCTCTTCCCGCTCTTCATCGTATTTCACGGTATATTGACAGATCTGAAGAGTTGAATGAAGTTGAATGAATAGGTCCATTTTTACTGACAAATACACCAGAAAAATATGCACATAGACATAGTAGATACAGTAGTACAGCAAAAAGTGATTTTAAGCAGGGCCCTGTTGTTTGGAGATCCAAATTTGATTAATTTAGTTTTGTTGAATTTTGTTTAGTTTAGTTTCATTTAGTTTAGTTTAGTTTCATTTAGTTTAGTTTCATTTCATTTAGTTTAGTTTAGTTTTATTTAGTTTAGTTTAAATTTCTATAATTTAGTTTAGTTTTGTTTTGCCAGGTACAACAAACAGGGTTTGGGGAGGCAGTACAATACTTCTTTCACTAGTAACCAGAACAGCATTGTGCTGAAAGGTGCATAAGTGGTGTCTAGTTAAATCAGCTTAAATGTAAACAGTGTCTCTAACCTTGTACAGTGTGGAAGCTAATGGTTTGGTTATGGCAAAGTGGCTCTGGTAGCAGCAGGTGACTACAAACATCAAGTGAAAAACAACATGTGTTATGCTGATGTTTTTAAAGGCAGGAAACTAAAACACAAACAGCTCTAAACAAGATCAGCTTATTGACTGAGCAATTCAAGTCAGTGCTGCTTCAGTTTAATATAATATCAAATATATGATAGCACTAATATTATGTTAAAGATGCACTGTTGTTACTGTTCTGGTAGAGGCTCTGCCAAACTGCTTATCTCCGTTGGTTTAAGTAGAATGTTCTATAGTATGGCATTAAACATATTCATCTCCAGGGACAGGTCAAGCTACAGATAAGATCTGTGGAAAGGTGACTCAGCTCACAGCTTTTTTCGCAATAAAAATGGAATACATGCAAATTAACAGAAGTTTAATTCTATATTGTGGAACTTTCCAGGCAATAACTCACCAAGGAAACAAGCAGATGGCGGAGCTCCAAGCAGAAACACATAGTTACATAGTGCTACACCATGTCTTCATTTAATTTGCTATGAACCTATCTGTTGGTGTCATGTTGCTAATACCTGGTTCTATCTATCTCACCACACTGCAATTAAGATCTGATATTCCATATATTGCTGGTCCATACATTATAGTTTCAGTTCCTTGGCTAAAAAGCTGAACACGCAAAAGTCTGTCTGCTGTAAGGAGGCGGAGTGTCCATTATAGATTCTTATAGGGAGCGTTTAGCATGACGTGAGCTGAGAGCAGGAAGAGGCCGATCAAAGTCACCACAATATTGTTTTTCCCACAGCCCATGAGCTAACACACGGCAGCTGCTCCCTATAGGAAATGATGTTATGAAAGTACCATTGTATCACCGGTTGTCGAATTATATCAAGAGACAAGTGAGTTGACTCTTCCCCCTATAAACCTTACACATACAGTAGTATACAAATAGCTTTACACAATAAATCAAAAAAGAAAAAAACTAGATGTTGACCATAATTATTTGCTAATTCACTATAAAATGTAAATGGACACTACCCTTTAAAGGTCCTACATTACACAAAATGACTCTTGTGCTTGAAGCCATGTTATAATGCTGTTACCTCCTCAAGAACATACCTGAAGTTGTGTTTTGTTTCATTTACACATATTTGAGTAGTCCTGCATTATTAGTCTGTCTGCATCTCCAAAGCTCAAATGCTCTGTTAGTCTGTCTGCATCTCCAAAGCTCAAAATGCTCTGTTCCACCTTGTGATGTCATGAAGTGGTAGTTTTCAAGTAAACAGCTACTTTTTAGTTCAGTAAAGATTGGCAATTCCACAGGTGAAATGATCCAAATGATCCTAGTGGAGGTGTATGGAGTTTAAAAACACTGTGGAGCACTTCCTGTATTACCACATGACATCACAAGGTGGAACAGAGTGTTTTCAGTCAGCCTAAATATGCAGGGTTTGTGTGTTAAACATGTGTGAATGAAACAAAACACAACTCCAGATCAGTTTGTGATGAGGAAACAACATTATAACATAGATCAGAAAATACCGTAATATGGCCCCTTTAATTAAGTATGTTTTGATGATGTAATGTAAATGTTATTAGTTATTGCTTTGCCTGGAATGTTCCACAGCATGACATTAAATGTACCTGTCTTGCATTTATTCAATCAACTTTGCCTGGTGTAACCTCCTTGTCTATATGAAGCTTTAAGTTGAATGTAATACTGTGGAACATTCCAGGCAAAGTAATATAGTCTCCTTGAAAACAAACAAGTGGCATAATGGACCCTCCACCAGAAAAGTTACATAGTGCACCTTTAAAAAAAACCGTTTTGATTTATTATGCATTTAGACACATTTTTAACAATGGTTTTAACTTTGACTAACAGCAGTTACTCAGTTTGCAAAGTAATAGAATGTAGAAAGTGAATAAAACTGAATCAGGGCAAACTGTTCTGACCCCAAAGACTCTGTAAACTGCTGTGTGATAGTGAACGGCATTAGTGTGGATGGAGCTAGTGGCTTGTTCCTGTCGGTGGAAATGGTGTGATCAAAGCTCTGTGGTGGATCTTCTAATGGGTCTGATTGTCCAAGTTGTGTCCAGATTAAATACTACAACAACAGGGTTTAGAGCGGCTAGAACGAGCTGTTCAGTCGATAAGTGCACAGTCAAATATTTTGAGTATGCAGCTCCTTATCAGAGTCTAGCCTATATATTAGCACGACAACACCAGCACTGCCAGAAATATGAGGTCAAAAGCAACATATGCTCACAAGCACTTCTTATGGCAAGACACTGCATGTAACTACACAAGTAATAAATCTGATAAATGGATAAAGCAAATTTCACTAATATTTTAATGACTTGGCTTGAAATTCAACACTTGATCACATGGAGCGCAGTGTATAGCAAAAAAGTCACTCAACTTTACCTTTTTACGGCATTTAGGCTCTTTCCTTCCAGAATTTCACTGCTTTTTTCTCCAAGATCTTATTAATGACGTATGATATACTGATGATAAAACAATACAGCACATCGACTGGTTATATTAAAATCCTTTATATGGCGGGACACTAACGCTTTCCGACCAGCTGCCTGCTCTTCATCAGAGCATGAGAATAAAACAGGGCACACAGGTGTCCCCGATTACATGAAATCATATGAGTCACGTGAACGCAGGAAGAGGAAAAGGTGGGCCACACCATAACAGCAGAGGAATGTAATGAGGCAGAGTCACAGAAAAGCAATAAGATGAACTACTATATGCTCATCACATATACATCAATAACAAATGTACAAATATCCACCACTGCACCACAGATCACAAATATGCATTTTAAAATATACATAAAAAATACCAGTATTATAGCACAGTATTATAGCATATGGTACTGCATAATGAGTGATGATTATTCCTAATGGTCATTTAGGCCCGGGTGTTTTGGCTCTATTACATTCTTCTGGTGTTTTGGTGTGGCCCACCTTTTCCTCTTCCTGTGTTTGCGTGACTAGTCACATGATTTCATGATGTAATCAGGGACACCTGTGTGCCCTGTTTCGTTCTCATGCCCTGATGGAGACCAATCGTCTGGTCAAAACGCTTTGGCGTCTCGCCTTATGTAATAAAGGTCGGTGTGCCTTGGGTTTGCACGTTGCCCATTTTTACATTATTAAGATAAAGGACATTCTGCTTAGATTTGAACTTAAGCTTCAAAAGCACCTGTACTGTGATCTTAAAGATATTTTTTATGACCCAGTGAAGTGCTTCACTTCTCCTCTCAATCTAAAATCTTTTAGCCTAATTTCAGCCCAATGAATTCTGGGATTGTCATCTGACCATTTGCCATCAGGTATAAATAAAAAAAAAAAAACAACAATCAACAGTGCTGCCAGTTGTGGAATATGCATGGAAAAAAGCTTGAAATAAAGCCTTTTCTTAAATTTCTTAAAATCTGGATTATCCCGCTGTGTTTTTTTGCCCTCATATTTACCAGTTCAAAGAGTCACAAATTGTATATAACTGGTTCATCGCTGCTTCAATTTCCCCCTGCATTTTACAACATCAAACGCAACACTTCCTACTTTTGCACCTTGACTTGCGTACCCCATATATATACGGCGTGCACAAACTCTAATAATGATCCCACAATGGCCTACATAACCTAAGCACTCCCTTCTGCAGATTAAACTTTCATGGCCTGTTCCTGGTAGACTATAGGTCCGGTGTTTACGCTTCGTTTGCAGGTACTTTTCTTCCACTTCGCAGCGACTTAATTGGGTAATGCCAATATTTACTGTCATTTAAAATTAACGCAATCATGTTTTCTTTAATTGTAGTCATTAATATGCCAGCGCTTGTGAATTAGTCATGGTCAGCCATATTTAATTTATTGGAACACGATTTGCTGATGGCTGATTTTTTTTTTTTTTTTTTTTGATTCAATCAGATCTGTTTTTTTTTTTTTTTTTTTTTTGTTTCCTAGCCATTTTGATTTTTTTTTTTTTTTTCTTTTTGCTAGGTTAGGTTATTAACATAGTCTTTGTTAGCGCAGCCATTAATACATAAATGATGGAACCTTTACCTGCTCCCCATTGCCTGGGCTTTCATGTTGTTGTGTTGTTGTTGTTGTTTTGGAATGCTAATCACGTATTAATGCCATTCTGTCTGAACTCAAAGATGGCAGGCTGCCTGGTAATTCATATGCTTGTTCTCTGATGGCATCTGTCGACGACTGCTCCGTGCATATTGGTACATACCCGCTGGGAAATTTTGATACAGCCCCAAACCGAGAGGGATGTAAGCGATTTCTTAACTGGGACATTTGATGGAGAAAAAAAAATAAAAGGAGCAAAGTAGAAGTTTGAGGCTAATTCTATGGTGACAAAAATATTCACAAGGCTTCTTGGGTTCATTACATTAAAGCTGCACTGTGTAACATTTCTGGTAGAGGGTCCACTATCTGCTTGTCTCCATGCAGATGTTTTTCCTGGAATGTTATACAGTATAGCATTAAACCATAGACCGTATAAAGAAGTGCACTAAGGGAGTGTGACGTCACCAATAGCGTTTGGCTCCAGCCAAATGGAGGCCGAACTTATAGGGGCGAATTTGGAACCGAGTTTCGTATTTGGAATTCTGACCGTGAGTATTATAGTAACCAAAGAGCTAAAGCGGAGCCAGGCTGTTGAAAGTGACGCCCCTTTTCCCATGCACCGTTGATTTAGCAGGGGGAAGGCGCTTAGCAACGCTGTCAATCAAACTTGTTGCCAATGCTAGCGCGAACAACCTCGGGGAAAGAAGGCTGCTCATTTGTCTGTTATTAATGTTCATTTCTTAATTCAAGGGCAAGATAGTGAAATAAAATTACCAGGATCATGTAGCACAGATTAATATGAACATATTAAGATCAAAATGAAGAGCCTTACAGCAGCAGTTACAGAGAGAGTGGTGACAGTTTTTCAATAGTCAGTGAATTGGAGCCAGAGTCGATGGAGCCGGAAGCGAGCACAAGCTCACTTCCTGTTCGGAATGCGGCGGCTAGCAGGTTAGCTATGTCTATGTATATATACAATCTATGCATTAAACGCATTCATTTATTCACTTACAACTTTTTTTGCTACCAACTGAAAAATGACTTGAAACTACTTAATTAAAGAGCAGTCTTCATGGGTTTATGCCATAATGTGTAACACTCCAAGCAAAGCAATAACATATTCATGGGCACAACCGGATAGCGTATCCCTGCAGTAAAGTTGCATAATGCACCTTTAGTAACTCGTAAGGCATAAGGCAATAACCTAAGGCCAAACAACAAAAGTAAAAAGTGCGTGTTGTGACAGTTATCTCATAAAAACATGTCTCGTGCCAGGATATCACTTATTAAGACTTTAAAATAATAAAAATCACAGCTTGGAAGAAACAGAGGTGAGCTTTTGTTTGCTTAGCTCTACAGAAATATTTGGCAGTTTACCTACAATAACTTCGGCACTATAAATTAATCAGTTACCCAGAACAGGCGTAATTGTAAATGACTGGAGGTTGCTATCGGCGAGTGTTTCTATGGTAATAAGAGAATCAACAAATATAAATACCTCTAAATTAGGAATGTGGATCGTAAATAGTATTCAGGTGTGTAAATCAACACTTTAAAGAGGCTGGTGTCACAGAAAGGAAGCCACACACAGATCTAAGTAGGTGCGATTAGCAATAAGGCTGCATTTATGTAGGAAGGATGTGGAAAAAGATTGAAGTTTTTAAACCTTTACAAACATATTATGAAATTAATGGAATTCTTGTATTTATTTAGCAGTTGATAATTCTGTCTAATGTCAAATGTTAAGGCTCCTGAAATGTACGAAATATACATTGGACCTTTGGGTAGACTAGCCAAAAATTTTGCTCAAGTAAGAGTAACTTTACTTCAAAATAATATTACCCAAGTAGGCATACAAAGTGGTGGTCCAGGAAAGAAAGAGTAAAATATATTTGGGAAAAGTACTACTCAAGTAAGAGTAACTTATAACATAACATAACATATGATTTATAATTTAATGTATAGTAAAATATAGTTGGAAGAACAAAACATTAAAAAAGGATAGACCCAAAAATGAGAAATACAAAATCTTATATGAAGGAGCAGTGCAAGAAACTCATCATTTATATTGTCAACATAAAGCTTTTGTCACTTGTAGACTTACTCACAGTGGGAAGAGGAACCACTCTTTACTCAAGTAAGAGTAGTGTTTCATCGATAAATATATATATAATATATATAATATTCAAGGAGTAAAAGTATGCTAGTAGAAAATTACTCTGAAAAGTACAAGTTCTTTTAAAAGTTACTCAAGTAAATGTAAATGAGTACGACCCACTTCTGCATCTCTACTGCCAGTGAGTGTTAACTGCTGACTTTGAGCTTCTGCTGTAATGGACTGATGTATTGTTACATAAGAAAGACACTAAAGCATCAAGAAGCTCACTGAGAGAAGGCCAAGAGTTTGCAGCGCTGTAGTAACATTTGACTGGTACTGTAGCTGGACAACATCACAAATACAGTACATGTTTGTGAGTCACTGTATGAAATCAGAATGAGTCATGATACAGTTTCGATAAAAGCAAGTCCATAGAAGATTACCATATGATTTCATAAATATAAAAATTACAAAATAAATTCTACTTTCATTAACATGTGAGCAGTACTGCAGAGTTCTGGTGTAAGGAAACACGCCAAATTACTTTTGGTTGTTTATTTCCTGAACACTGTAGGCTGTAACCCCCCGCCAAAACAAGAGCCAAACAACAGCAGTCTCAACTGATTAGAGCCAGTCTCCAAATCAGACCAGTAACTCACCAATAGAACCCTCACGTCAACTTGTCGGCATAGCAACCAAGTGTCACATGTAAAAGCAGTTTCATCAACAACACATAAACAGATACAAGAACAACAAAAGGAGTCAACTCTGAACTGAACATCTGGAAAAATGTTGTTTATCAAATCAATGCAAACTGTTGTCACATCCAGTACAGTTCTTTAGGCCTTTTGATATTTCACTTTTAATTAAAATGGCATTGTTGAAGGCAGGTGTGAGTGAATATGCGTTCTTCCCACTTCTTTATGGAATTGCTTATTTAAGAAACATATTTTGCCTTTATAATTCAATTCAAGTTTATTTATATAGCCAAGCTCATTTAAACGGTAAACGGTCACATTTTTATACAGCGCTTTTCCACCTTCAAGGCACTGAAACGCCTTACATGAAGGTGGGAAGAAGAGAAAATAGGTCTCAATTTGAAACGTGCACTGAAGCACTTTTCCACCTTCAAGACACTCGAAGCGCTTTACGTTAAGGAACGAGGGGGTTAAGTGTCTTGCCCAAGGACACAACAACGTTCATTTACGGGAGCTGGAATCGCACTGCCAACCTGTGGGTCGGTGGATCTGACCGTTCAAGCAGTGATGTTCATGTCGAGAGCAGGATTTGAACCGCCAACCTTCGGATAAACGCTCTACTAACTGAGCTACTGTCATCTGACCAAAGTACTTCACATAAAAGTCAACAAAAAACAAATATACAGATAAGATGATACATAGGAAAAGACCAGTAAAACACCAAGATATCCTGTGTAGCTAGTATTAAATGCCAGGGAGAAGAGGTGAGTTTTCAGTCTAGTCTTAAACTGCGTTAAAGACTGATCTGACAGGCAGCAGGAGTGGGAATGGGTATTTGTTGGAGCTTAAAGTAATTCCCAAATATCCGAATAAACTGTATTCATTCAATATGGAAAACTTAACAAACACAAAATAATGCTGTAACGCAATCATGAAGTGCATTCGTCTTTTACTCAATGCAGACCTATACCACCACTCGCAAAACATGTTTCATTTCACCAAACACCTCATACAATCCTCCCAGATTCCCAAACTAGCATAGTGTGGCTAAAAATATAGCCTACAGAATGTGACCCGTGTTTTAACCTATGGAAACAGTCACCAGAACACAATGCACAGATAGCGGGTGATAAGGTGAGCTAGTAGCGAGGCTTTTTCCTGTTTTGCTTGACGTGGGTTGTTTACACCTGCCCCACTGGGTTACTCTTCACCCGAGGCAGGAAATTGAACAGTGATCATCTAATCTGCGTCTGGGCCAATAAGAAAACAGGACATTCACCAAACAATTACTATGGTCTTAGCAGGCTCATGTCAACATCTAGGCTAAGCAATATTAATATGAGCTGAATGGAATGAGTAAAAGAAAAAAAATATTATTTATTTTACAATCTGACTTTTTTAAATGTGAAAATTGTACTGTTTCAGTAAAGAGTTTTTGAAAAATACTGAATAAAAAAAATCAAATTGGTCAATTATTTTATAACAATTGTGCAATTTTCCTGCTTTTATTATACCTGCATTTCATTTTTATTTATTCAAGTAAGAGTAAAAAGTATAAGGGGATTTGGGTAACTGTAACTAAGAGTAACTGTGCAAGAAACACACATGTTCTGATCATTTAATGTTGACAGCTTAAAGCTTTTGTCACTACAGTGGGAAGAGTGGCCAAAATGTTCACTCAAACACAGGCTACTGTTATATTGTATTTTACCATTTATTTATTTTAATTTATTTGACAGGCACAGTGCGGTTCTACATGTCACAAGCACAGCATACAGCTGATGTGACACATATAGAGTGTATAGCTAATGCTAATTCTCAACTCCTGTTCCTGTTTGGGCTTTTCCCAGCACAAAACAGTTTAAAAACACATCTTTAAACAGTAGCTCAGTTGGCGTGTTTCCCCACTGATCTGAAGGTTTGCGGTTTGAATTCTTGACATAAAACATCACTGGTAGAGTGGTTAGATCCACTGACTCACAGGTTGGCGTTACGATTCCAGCTCCCATAGATGACTGTGTTGTGTCCTTGGGCAAGACACTTGACACCCACCTAGCCCTCAGTGTCTGCGTACACTGGTGTGTGAGTGTGTGTGTGAATGGGTGAGTGGTTCCTTGATGTAAAGCGCTTTGAGTGCCATGAAGGTGGAAAAACGCTATATAAAAATGTGACCATTTACCATATTTACAACAGCGCAGCGGACATTCCCACACTCAAACACACATTTGCCATTTGTACTACTCAGGAAAGTACAATTTTTTCAAAAAGTTACTGAAGTAAATGTAACTGAGTAAACAACTAAGCACTACCTACTTCTTTTCAAATCTTAGCGTGTGCGCAGGAAATGTGTGGTTTTCTTAAGCTAACACCGCTCCAGACAACACAGATAGCAGGGAGCATGCAGCTAAACCCGAGACGCATTCCTCTCCACAGTCTGGCTCTTGTCGGACGAGCCTTAAACGCCTTGATAAGCCAGAGAGCTCCAGTCCATTGCACTTTGCTGCTAACCACTATCTGAAAAGCTCCAAATACAATCACTAAATGCCTGGTGCACCATTATAGCATTCCAGGCCTGTTGGAAAGTTGAAAATAGTGTCATGTTTTCGAGCGGTGGTGGTAGCAGTTTTTGCCACTGCGGGATGGAAGCAGTTTTTATGTTTGAGAAAAGTAAATAAAAACACATCTGTAGGCAATTGGAACATGAGCTGCTACTTGTAAACACAGCTGTGAAGTGGATCCACCTGAAGATAGCGAGTCCCAGTCAAGTGAGACGGAGGAGCGCTCAAAACAAGAGACACATGTTGTATACTCTGAAGTGGGACTGGAAAGGAGGTGGGGGGGGAAATCAAAATGGAACCCGTTTTTGTAGTTTATCCCTCATTCTCAGTAACAATCATTATAATGCATTGTTATACAGCGCCTCTCCAGACACTCAGAGTTATAATTTAGTGCGTTGTTCATTCACTCCATACTCAGTGGTGGTACGCTACTATTGGAGCCACAGCCAGACTGATGGTAGTGTGGTTGAAATTCTGCAATATCTGTCCCTTTAACCACCACCAACACTCGAACACCATATACTAGACAATGTGGGTGAAGTGTCTTGCCTTAAGGACACAACACCGGTTTCCATTAGAGCCACTGCCCCACTGTGGCACCTGGTATCCCCAGTGTTCTCCTGTTCAAATACTAACTAGGCAGCAGTGGTGGAAGAAGTACTCAATTGTGTTATCTAAGTAAAAGTACAGATACCATAGTAAAAAATACTCAAGTAAAAGTAAAAGTATCACATGAAAAAATCTACTTAAGTAAAAGTAGTAAAGTACCTGTTTAAAAATGTATTTCAAGAGTAAAAAGTAAAAGTATTTGGCACAGATTTTGAGATCTAATGAAGCTTCAAATGTAGTGATTTTGATAAAGATTTGTGCTGAATTAGGTTCAGCCATATATATATTTTTAACTGTTTTTATTTGTATATTTTTGTTTGCTCAAATTATGAAAAAATAAAGCAGGTCTCAAACAATAATATTAATAAAAAAAACCTTTTACTTTTCAGTCAAGTTAAAAAAAGTAGTAGAGTAGAAAGTACAGATAACTTCTCTCAAATGTAGTGAAGTAAAAGTAAAAATTATCCACTTCAAAATGTACTTAAGTAAAGTACAGATACCTAAAATGTATATTTAAGTACAGCACTTAACTACTTTTACTTCCACCACTGCCAGGCAGAACCATGCTTAGCTTTGGAAATCAAACAAGATTGGGGAAAAAACGGTTTGTTCCTACTTACTGCCACATATGTTCCAATGTCCATGTGGTATTTTGCTTCACAACCTCATATATTGTAAATGAACTGTAAACATGTGAAATATGGATTTAATAATGTGGATATCATTGTAAATATTCAGTCATATATATAGTTCTTCCAAACAGTGCCTGTGAAATGCACCACGATTTTTTCTCATTGTTTTCCAACAACCAAGACTCAACAACTCCTGTCAATCATCTCCTGAGGGTATTTTCATTGGCTACCCAAGTGTTTACCCCTCCCCCCTCTCCAGAACACTTACTCCCCTACTTATGTCTTTCATTGCTGCAGTGTGTTCAGCTTTTATGTGAGGCATTTGATTTAATCTCGACTCATGATGGTTAGAACTACTAAATGAAAGCATTTAAACATGTCTCTACAAATGGATCATGGAAAATGTTGTTACAAATAAAGAGAATATGTGTAAATGTGTCAAAAGCAAAAGAAAAATTCTATTCTGTCAACTGGACAAAAGTTTTAGAGTGAAGACGTGGTCGCTCATGCCAGTGACTTCTTCAGTTCTGGTCAGATTGCTGGTGGACACTGCCTTATATCTGTCCGAAGGGAGGAGCTAACTGCACTGACACTAACACACCTATTTGTTTACAGTTTCTGTTTGTGGTCTACTGAACTCATAGACTGTATGAAGAAGTGGACTAAGGGAGTGTAACACCACCCAAGCGTTCGGCCTCCAGTCAAATGAAGCTCATCGAGGCTGCAGTTACAGGGGCCAATTTGGAGCCAAGTTCCACATTTGGAATTCCGACTCATCATAGCAACCAAAGAGCCAATCCACAGCGAGGTTGTTGAAGGTAACGCCCCTTCCCGCTCACACCACTGGTTTAGCAGAGAACGGGCGATTAGCAATGCTGTCAATCAAACCTGTTACTAACGTTAGCGTAAGCAACCTCGGGGAAAGAAGTCACCTGATTTGTCTGTTATTAATGTTTACATCTTGAATCATGGACAAAATAGCACGAGGATCAGTGTAAAGTGAATTGGAGCAGAGTTAATGTAGCCGGAAGTGTGCCCATGCTCACTTCCTATTTGGAACGCAGCAGCTGGCAGGTTAGCTATGTCCATTTATACATGTCTATGATTGAACTACACTAAGTATGAACTGTGCCTGAGTCATGTTTTGCATAATTGTTCAGGCCCCTAATGGCTGCTCTCACACCTATCAGCATACTGGCTATTAGCATACTAGCTATCACTATTGTTTTGCTTGTTTTGATTTGGGTCTGAGGATGGAGTTATAAATAAGAGATAAATGAAGTCTAAGCCCCAAATCCCTGTTCAAAGATGGATTGTCAAACACGTCAGATTATAAAATATGTTCAAATAGTTTCTATTTCTAGACTGAGCTCATATGTAACTAAAAAAATTGCGTTGTAGAGAGATGCAATGGAAGACTACGCACAAAATGAACTGGTGACCGAATATGTAACCGAACCAATCTTTGGCGAGTTAATTCAGATGTAAAACCCTACGTATATCTTTGTATGTGACTGTAATTGCCCCAGTTAACTCTGTGTCCCAGTTAGCTCTATATTTTAAGTGTCACTTGACAGTTGGCCAGCTGCCTGTGTGACTGCAGTTTAAAATAGTCCAGACAAAGGAACAATTACCAAGCCATACACTGGAGCAATCAGACCTCTATTCTTGTGCCTTCAAAGCCATCATTACTGCACAATTACTGCTATTTCTACATTGTCAGCACATGCTCACATTAACAGGCGCACATGTCAATAAGCCTGTTTACCATAGACCCTAGACCACAGTCTGTTTCAAGAGGCCTTTTTCTATGGGCTATTCATTGTTAACACAAAACATATTTAGATCACCATGCTACCTTTTATTGTTTTTAAAGTGCTACATTTGCCAAAAACAACACATTCAAATGTTTAAAGTGGGAGAGACCTAGCGCATTACAAATTAGAGTGCTAGCACAACACAATTAGCGTGCATTTTGCTAATAAAACTACTGCACATCGCATCAGGTTTGTGAAGTTGTAGTGTATCGTTTTATATCCTGCTTTTGTTTATTTATGAAAAATGGTTGTGCGGGAGTATAGGTTATGCAGGATTGTGGGCTGAGCTTTGTTTAGGCTTGTACTGTAAGGAGGGTTCAAAAAGGGCTTGGGAGAGATCGCAAGAATACTCAAACATGCATGGGTGACATCTAAAACCTCTTCAGGCATGTTTTTGATGAGGGAACAACATTATAACATGGTAGAAAGCTCCAAAAAGTTCATTTTGTCCTTACACTGCAGTGGGGATGTCTGTGAGCTGAGTCACTTAATAATCCTCTTATTTCATTTGGTGGCAGCCACAACTTAAGAAGTGCCTTGTTTTTGCTGAGCATTATAAAATACGCAACCGTCGTATTTCATACCATCCCATCTCTAGTTAGCTGTAAGATTCTGTCCAAAGCTCAGGCCACAAGCCTACGTCACCCATGCTCCCACACGACAAGTCTCCATAAATATACAAAAACATGATACAAAACTGTACACAGCAACTTGACAAACCTGATGGGTGTGCAGTCTCCATAAATATACAAAAACATGATACAAAACTGTACACAGCAACTTGACAAACCTGATGCGATGTGCAGTAGTTTCATTAGCGGGATGCACGCTAATTGTGTTATGATAGCGCTCTGAAAGGGGAGTGACCTTGCACAGTGAGCAAAGGGGGGGACTCATCAAAAACCAAAGTGAATTTTATAAAACTGCTAATCTTATGTTAATAAGTTGTTTTTGGTGAATTTAGCATCTTCAAAACAATAAAAGGTAACATGGCGATCTAAATATGTGATGTGTTAGCAGTTAATACCCCGTAGAAGTAAAGTACCCCCTCTTTAAAGTCTGAAGTATTGTATTTATTGTTTGATGAAAACAGAATATGGGTGCACACTTCTCTGCTTTTCCTCCACTTTCTTCAGCTGACACTTTGATTTAGTCTGAGTTTCTAAATGTTTACTGGCAGGTCTCGCGTCATCACGGCTCTGATTCATGGCACTGACTGCTGTTTATCCTCCATGTTGATTAGCGGAGCTCTGGGATTAGCTGACCTGGGTTAGCCTCTCCAAATGCATAAGTCATACCCCTCTATCCGGCCGGGACCTATTCTGCTGACCTCATCGCTCGCCTAGTGTGAATAAGGCAGACCCACAGAGGATAGGGTCAAAGGTCAACTGACAGAAGAGCAACACATGTGGTGGTGATGATGAAATTCAATTCTAGGTAAACAGTTTTGTTACAATTTTATAGATAAAATGTTAAATGTTCCCTTTAAAATTCACATGCTATGAAAGCACAAAAATATTCTTTAAACTGGATTATTCATTGTTCAACTCAGTTTAAGTTTATTTATATAGAACATTTAAAACGACTGACCAAAGTGCTTCACAAACAAATATACAGATTAGACGATACTGAGGAAAAGTACAATAAAACAACAAGATATTCTGTCTAGCTAGTATTAAATGCCAGGGAGAAGAGGTGAGTTTTCAGTCTAGTCTTAAACTGCGTTAGACTGAGAGGATCTGACAGGCAGAGGGAGGCTGTTCTGTAGTCTGGGCGCTGCCACAGAAAAGGCTCTGTCACCTCTGGTCTTGAGCCTGGCTTTGAGCACAGCCAGCAGGAGTTGGTCAGCTGACCTCAGGGGCGACGTTACAAATGCATGGATTGCTTTTTCAAAATCCCCCTGTGGAAGGTAGAGCTTTACTTTAGCAAGGAGCCTCAACTGAAAGAAGGTGGACTTCATGACAGAGCTAATGTGCTTGTCCAGTTTGAACAGGGAGTCCACAATCATCCCAAGATTCCTCACTGCAGGACGACAATAAGAGGACAGAGGACAAATCACACTGTCAGGCCCAAGCAGTGGGTTAATTTATCCAAACACCACAATCTCAGTTTTATTTTGATTTAAGTTTAGGAACTTTGTGCTCAGTCGAGTCTGCACATCCCTGAGACAGTGCTGCAGAGCTTTGATTGTCTGGCAGATATAGCTGAATGTCATCTGCAAAACAATTAAATGCAACATTGTGCTTTTTAAAAACATCACCCACGGGAAGCATGTACATTAAAAGATACTTTAGCTGGTTTTGTCTTGAAAATCACTTCATTTTAAACTTGTGTTTATTTATTTATTGATTGTTGATTTTGCTGTCACAGTAATACTAACAACAATTAGCATGCTAACAGTGCACTTCCTGGAACACAAAGGATAACAATTAGATGCAGACAGCACACAGCGGTCTCTTTTGACCCTAAGAGCTGCTTTTTTCAATAACTGTACTGGGGCAAAATAGATTTGACTGTATTACATGTAAAAGAAATGGGTACAGGACCTTTAATGTAATTTCACAGTTGACTGAGACTTGAGATTGATTTATAATTTTACATAATATGTCCCCTTTAAAGTGCACACGAACATATAATGCTAATAACAACATTAGATAAACACACCCTCCACTAATATTGGCACCCGTGGTAAGTCTCCAAGAACCAGCAAATGTGTACAGTTCTCCAGCAGCAATTTATGGAGATTTTGGGCTTCTGGAACCTTAGCAAAAGCCACGTTAGCACTGACCAAAGTGCAGCTAACTACTAAGATAGAAGCATATCTAAGTACCACTCAGAACAATTAGCCTCCAGCGCTGAAGCGACCCCTCACCTCTGCACTGGGGCCTGCTTTGGCCTTGAAGGTCAAAGGTCACTGGGAGTCCCACCTGTGAACACATCTGAAACAGGAAGCTCATCAAGCAGTCCAGGACCTCAAGATGGGTTTGTGGTAATTTAATATTTTAACTGATTGTTTCTAAACTTTAAACCATGTAGAGAATATTAGCGGGTAAATTCAGAATAAGATAAGTAAAAAAATAATCTTTTAATGTTGCAAATTGAATAAAGAAATAGTTGAAATGTCTATTTTGTATATTTAGCGGCTAAGGATGAGAACTAGAAGTAGCTTGACATTTTCAGTTATTGTGACCCCCTATATGGGACACACCAAGGACATCCACCAAGAGACCGTTTCCTGATTGCAATTCTCACAGAGGAGCTGGAGGAAGTGTCCAAGGAGAGACGTCAGATCAGCCTCCGCTAACACTGCTTGCCCTGAAACCCGGCCCAAGTAGATGGCTGCATAACCTGTATGTTTTGAGACGTAGCATGGAGTACATTTTTGTAGCCACAGCTGCTCTGAGTTGCAATGCTATAAGAGCAGCTGCTGTTGGGTTTTCTGGACTAAAGGTGGGCGGAATGTATTGCCCAAGGAAACAACAATGACCTATAACTGAATCCCACTGAAAAATAAATAGATAAATAAATAGTATGTTTTGCCACTCATCATAGTATCATATTTTTATGTAGCGCTTTTCCACCTTCAAAGCACTCAAAGCGCTTTACATCAAGGAACCCCTCACCCATTCACATGCACAGTCACACACCAGTGTACGCAGACACTGAGGGCGAGGTGGTTTAAGTGTCTTGCCCAAGGACACAATGACAGCATTCATCTGTGGGAGCTGGAATCGCACCGCCAACCTGACCACTCAACCGATCAGTCACATCAGTGGACAAACACTTTACCAACTGAGCTATTGCCGCCTCTAGTAATAAATAAATAAACAAATAAATACATACATACATACATACATAAATACTACTAATACTACTACTACTACTGATAACTATACCACCTATGTGTGCATACGTTTGTTTCATTTTCTATATCGCTATACTATGTTAAGTAAAGTAAGGTCTGTAGACGTCTTATCTCTTTCAATCAGTGTGCAGTCCCAGCCCTGAGCACTGATTGGTGTTTCCTGTGTTTTCAAATCAAAGCTGGGGAAGTGGTCATTGCCAGCCCTGCATGGGCACAGCATTGCTCATCATATATTATATGCATGGAAATACGGCCCATTAGGTCCAGTCTAGGCTCTTATTGTAACGCTATGTTTTTCTTAGATACCAGCGACGTTTAAAGTCATTCACTCGGCTAAACAAAAATGAATACCCGAGAATGCACGCCCGCAATTACTATTTAATTACACTTAATACTATACACATTGCAGTGGATGTTGATAATAGTAGTTAGTGTGTCATCACTTGTTGTAACAGCCAGTGAAATAAACTATGATCTTACATGCCTCCTGGATCCATGAGGTGGGCTTGCTCATCATCATTAGCATCATTTCCTGCTCCTGTTTACATTCAGTATCGCTCCAGCCAGGAAACATCGAAGTTACTGAAAAGTTCACTGGACGCAATGCCAAATACGTCAGTGTGTGCGCAGCAGTTCACACACAGGCCTCAGATTATATGTTTATGTTTTTCTTGGCAAATTCAGTAGTTTGTGTCTGAAGTGAAATGCAGTGTTGGGCATTGACGTTACTTAAAGGGGACATTGTAAAATAAGAAATACAAAAAATACAAAATACAATACAAAATAGAGGTTCAGTTTACTCATATTATCATTGACTTTGGTTGTGTTCTTTTCCCTTTTTATAATGCACAAAGTTGTATTTTGATTCATTCATGCATGTTTCAGTTATACTCTATTGTATTTGAGGCTTTAATGCTCAGAAAATTTCTGTTTTCACCTGCCCCCTATCCCCGCCCACAATACTTTATTTACTCTGGGTCATACAAGTCTAGTTAATAAATGTCACGCATCCATTTTTCAACAATGAAAACCACCACAATGAAAAACATTATATGTTTTCATTAAGCATGGGAAGTATATCTTGGCTTGGAACTGTCAGTGGATTGTATTCTTTTTATGGGTTAATATCTTTAAATTCCTTGCATCCCCTGTAGAGATAGACCGATATATGGGTTAGCCGATATATTGGGTCGATATTTGGACTGTTTAGTGTATCAGCTATCGGCCTAAAATCTCCAGCACAGGCCGATATTTTGTTTTAGTCGATCTGCTGCCTAAAAATACACACAAAGCTTTATTTTGACACTTTAGTACAACAAAATAGCTGCACAAAACGTGACTACACAGCTCTCTTGGGGGGAGTTTGTAGTAAATTTAAATAAAAGAATTTGGGGAAAATAATCAAACCGGTCCTACATATCCACCCAAAATATGGCCAGATCTTATCAGACATCGGTTTCTCTGGATTCTAAACGATCAGTATCGGCCGTGAAAAAAACATATCGCTCAGTCTCTAATCCTTTGACCTGTTTATATTTTGCATTGTGAAGTGAGTCTTGAAGTCTTCATATGCCAATGTATTTGACCTGATCATCTCCCACAATTGCTGCATAAACGTTTATTTATTGTTGTAAATGGTGTAGTCTGTGGTAATTCAACCCGGACTCACAACAAATGAGTTCATCCACATAATCAAAATTGTGTGCAAAATAGGCCATTGCTTGGTTAGAAAAATACTAAATTGGATCAGTTTCACAATATGAGAGATCATTTTGTAAAAAGTAAACCAACTATATCATGTGTTTGAACTCACCGACCTGTAACAAAATCACAATAATAATGCAATTGCAAAAGTAAAAGCTTGATCTACATCACCTTGATAACTGCACCTCATTCTCAATTGTCCCTAATTGCTTGCCATAAGAGTGGTTTATCCCCCCGCTGCAGTCCTGAGAGCTGCCCTTAACCTCATAAACTTCTCATGTTACATATTCTCATTGGAGACAATCCGATTAGATCCATCCCCGTTGCAATAACAACATCTAAAAATCTATATGCTGACTCCAGTCTTTCACATGAACAAACAAACACAGACATAAACACCACACAGACTGATATGTTCAACGTCGCTCCGCCATTTCTTCTCCAGCACCATATCAAAGGTCTCATGAATGTATTTATTTTTGGGTGAAGCGGGTGAAGGGTGCAAAGAGACGAGATCAGTGGCGCAGCGTGAGAAGCTTCCTGTGGTTAGGGAGCCTCAGAGCCGACTTGGTTACATGTTTAGAAGTCTGCGATCACAGTACAGCCTACAGCCATACCTCCATCTGCGGCTGAAGCTAGCGCCCGGGCTAATGACCCAAGCCCGCTAGCTAGCTCACAGCTCAAAAGGGCTCATCATTAATATGTCTGACCTGGAATGGGTCTCGCGATCCCAGCAGGTGGTTCACAAGTCCCTTTCTTTCTGCCATCTTTTATCTGTATCTGATAGAGCTTTGAGAAAAATATGATTTGCCCTTTGCAGACCGGACATCCATTTGGTAGTCCATTAGCAGCAGTAACTGAAAGAAGAAGAAGACGCAGCTGTCCATAAATCATGTTGAATTAGCTCTGTGATCACAAGAAGATATATGTATTTGTTTAACCAGAGGGGTTCCTCAGGGGTCAGTGCAGTCACCACAATATTTTTGTTTTTCTTCATATCTGCCATTTGGCCGGCCTGTTCAAGCAAGATAAATTCATTTTGATTCTGTTTGTCTTCTATTCTAATTCAATCCTTAACTATGATAGTCTGGTTTCTGCTTTAATTGTAGCAGCTGGTAAACATGTAGTTGTAATCAGAATAAGAAGCATAAAAGTAAACATACAGTTATAAAAAGGAATAAAGTTACAAGTATTATTTACATGTAATGCACTGGCACAATAAATGAATCCTCTGAATATTTACTCCTGGCTAAAGAACTTAATGATTAAAGGTGCACTATGTAACTTTCTGGTTGGGGGAGGGCCCGTCATCTGCTTGTCTCCATGGAGATGTTATTATGATTCCCGGAATGTTGCACAGTGTGACATTAAACCTATCTATGTTAAAGATGGAGACGAGCAGACAACACCACCAGACCATGTTACAAGGCAGATCTGTGGAGAGCAACAAATTAAAGTAGCTATAATTCAATAAATTCTATATTTAATGCTTAGCCAATGGAACATTCCAGTCAAAGTAATAACATCTCCATGCATAAAAACAGGTAAACCCGAAAAGTTACATAGTGTGTTTAATAGATGGATGGATCAAATTCATTTCCTAATGGAGACTATATGGGATACCTTAACTTGTGACCTCCTCATATTCCAATCCATGGCTAAACAATGCTTAGCTAACTCATACATGCTTCTATCCCCACTAACCATGCCTTACTGTCAGATAACATAACACTTTCTCTTGTGCACACACTTTAGTGAAGCAAGTATGTACTAATGTATTATGTAACAACTTTCAGCATTAAAGCTAACCCGGCTGTGCTTTGGCATAACAACCTAAACCTTACTTAAGTGTCTATTTTAAAAGACCACACAGCTAATCACTGAAAACACAAAAGCCACTATCTCAGCTTGAATCTGGGCTACCATAACATCTCACCACATCCAACTCTCTTCAACTGTGAACAATGTTGTACTTCTTAATAAAACATCAACACTGACCAGACCTGGAGTGACCCAGAGCTTGTTGTCTATGCTGGGGCCACCTACTGGGGGCCAAACCAGGGGCCCCCCAGCACTGCCTATAGTGTTATATAGGCTGCAGCGATCATGGCTGTGTCCAATCTGTACTGTGTTTTTCTATTTCCAGTGGACCCAATTCCCAGAGACAACACATGCAGTCTCATGAAGCACATCCAAGAAAAACATGCACCCCAGTGACCTGCGGGGACTGTCAAAATCCTCCAGGGGGCTCCCAGAGACCGAGCACCTCATGATTTAATTACACAAAGAAAACATGGCGTGTACATGGGTGGGTTGGTCCAGAATGAATGCCTGGTGTTCTATTTTGGTGTCGCTAGAGAGATGGTGGCAGGAGAGGCTTTTTGAACTGTGTGAAATGTATTAGTGTTATTCTAAGCATAACTTTAAAATGTTGACACAAGAAGTATGGCAAGATATAATGGTGGAAAAATAGCAATACACTTGATATGCCGTGTCAGTGGATATGACTTAAAGGACCCGATTTTGTTTGCCCGATGTAGCGATCTGAGCTAAATTTGTCTGGCCCCAGTACAGATAGATTCTATAAGCAGCTCTTGAGGTCAAAATAAGTCAGCTGTGTACGATCTTCATCTAATTATAAAACGATTTATTGTCTGTTTGCATGCTAGTTGTTAGCATTACCATGACGGAGAAGAAGTACTAAACTGAGTTACTTACTTGAGTAAAAGTACAGATACTGGAGCAAAAAAAAATAAATTCAAGTAAAAGTATCACATGAAAAAATCTATTTAAGTAAAAGTATTAAAGTACCCATTTGCAAATGTACTTAAAGACTAATAAGTAAAAGTATTTTGTGCATATTTTGAGGTCTTATAAGGCTTCAAATGTATTGATTCTGATAAAGATTTGTGCTGAATTTAGTCAAAGTCATTTTTTTCTAGCGGTTTTTATTTGTTTATTTTTGTTTGCTTAAACTATGGACTTGTCAAAAATAAATCCTCAGCCTTTTGCGCAGGTCTCAAACAATAATAAAAAATACTTCTACTTTTGAGTCCTGTTCAAAAATGTACTGGAGTAGAAAGTACAGATACCTGCTCTCAAACGTAGGGAAGTAAAAGTATCCACTTTAAATATACTTAAGTAAAGTACAAATACCTACAATTTTAACTTAAGTACAGTACTTTACTACTTTTATTTTGTTACATCCCACCACTGGTTATTTGAGCAGAATTTGTCTTGTCCTAGTACAAATAGACTCTTTAAGTAGCTCTTGAGGTCTGAATAAATCAGCTGTGTACAATCTTCATCTAAGTATAAAACTATTTAGCATGCTAGTTGTTGTTAGCATTACCGTGATGGCCAAAAAAAAAAAAAAGAGTTTATTTTTCCAAGCAGTTACTCACAACTGTAATTGCAAAGACTTCTCAGAAAATGTTGAGATCACAGTGGACTCCAAATATGCAGGGATTACATAAACTCCCAAGATTAACACAAAGTACAAACACGTTACCATACAAACACAAACACAGAAACACTGAGGCCTCTTTGTATTATTAAACTAAACTTATAATATACTCATGGCCATTTCTTGAAACGAGCTAATTAAAGGAGCATTACACATAACACTTACGTTTTAGTTAATTGCCTTTTATGCAATATAAATGCAACCACAAAATAGCCGTACACAAGTCCCTTTACTACATCTTCCTTTCCACTGACCCTGTAGATCATCTGACCTGGCCAACACAAAGGTCCAAATAACAAACAGAGCCATGACAAATGTTCACAATGAAACACAATCACTGGAAATATTTGGTCTACAAACCATGAGTGCTGGTTTCATGCTGAAGAAACATAGCCAGTGTTACGAGGCATTTAGCAAAATCAATAAACATGTAAATGAGTTTTTCAGAGCCGTTTCTAGCATTTGGCAGTTTATGCGCTTAGGCCCCACATCTACAGGTCACCCCCCCCTTGCCAAGTTTGTTATGCAGCTTAATCTGAAATAAAGTAAAGACGTTTTGCCTTTGTCTGCTCAGATGGTTGACTTCAAATAAAAGATTATCTACACAAAAAGTGCAGTTTTACATTGACTTTTTTCCCCCAAGTTTTGTATTTTAAGGCATTTGTAATCCAAAGTGCTTCACAGAATAAGAAATACATTAAAATAACCATAATCATCATAAAATTTACTTTAAAAGAGACGAATGCAGAGTAAAAACCTTTCGGTCATATGCACAACTAAACAGAACCGTTTTGAGCCTGGGTTATAATATAACTATAACTGCAAATTGTTGTACTTCTGGCCTTGAATGGGTTGTGTGTGTGTGGGAGTGGGTGGGTGCTGCTGGATGTACGTCTATGGAAGAATGTTCAGCAGTTACCATGGTGACAGAATGCACACGTTAGCAAACACAGCCTGATAAGTTTATTGTGTTTAGCAAACACACAATGGACTTAAACAACACGTTTTCAGGAGCCTCATACCAACGTTCATGGTCTGTTTAGGTTAAATGAAAGCTCAGATTAAAGCCTTACTTGAGTAACAAAGCGTCAGACGTAGCAGTGCCTCTCCTAAGCTAAAGCGTAATAAATGATTTTCATGGAGCCAACAAACCAGTGATTTTGTGGTTGCATAATATAGGCCATGTTTTAAGGCCAAATTTGAAGATGTTTTCTTTTAATCCTTTGGCAAAGATCACAAACTTTAAAACCATAATGCCTTGATGCTTGTGTGATAGCTTCTGCTGCGTGTAACTGGAAACATATGGATGCCCTATCCTCTATAGTTTTCTGCATATGGAGGCAGTTAATTGTGAACGGCTTGGAGGCTGGGGTTGGATAAATGACAAAAAGAGAAAAAAATGTTGGGAGATACACAGTACAGAGCTAAACTGTGGTTGGAGACAGCAATAAGTATAAAATTTACGGCGTTACAAACTAGTCTGACACAATGGATTTCTTACTGCTGCTTCAAAACAACATGTTATTGTCTCATCTGTCCTTGTGGGTCGTTGTAAAGCGTTTGAAGTCAATATCAAATGCCCTGCAAATCTATCCTAAAAAATCATGCAGTCTTAGCTCTCATAGTTGTAATAAACCTGGAAGCACATGCTAAACAACCTCATTTGCATTTTCTCTGTCTAAGATTTTGCGCATGTTGGTCAAAAAACGCCCAGTTTTGCACGTTCTTTTAGTCATAGGAGCAAAATTGCGCTGGGTCTTGTTTAGCGTCTCCGTGAGAAACTGTGTCAAAGTTTTTGCTCCACTTTAGCTGTTTAGCACGTGAGCAATTGCTTGATAAATGAACCCCATTGTGGATTTGTTGTGGTTACATTATTATTATTATTATTATTATTATTATTATTATTATTATTAT